>VOPJ01010564.1:8034-114126 GCA_014673585.1 Semibalanus balanoides | reverse complement strand
GACTTCGTGAGCAAGCAGTCGGCGGCAGCAGCCCGGCCTCCGGCTGCTGCCGCCTCTGCTGGAGGCGACGGACGCGACTTCTTCGACCAACTGGAGCGCAAGACTAAGGCGGTGGTGAATCGAGAGAAGGTCATAGAGAGCATCCGACAGGACCTGGTCAGTGGGGCAGATAGAACCTGGGGATAAATAATGACAATTAGCTGACGACAGGGCCATCCTGGAGCTACCCAGGAAATATCCGTGGTTAGCATATGTCCGTTGCTTGTTAGTTGTTCTTAAAGGATACTTTTCACCAGCTGTATCTAGTGCAGTGGTAGGAAAATACGTGGGTAACAAAAGAGACGGCGATGGGCGCGCTCGATGATTGGAGCTGTTTATGTGATGACTGCTTCGTCTGTCTAGTGTTAACACTGGGCATATCGTCCGCTGCTGTGGTGGGAGGCCGGTGGGCCACTGCGCTGCTGACTGACGCTTATCTTACTCAGCACCCGTTCTTGTCATGAGGTTTGCATAGTGTTGGCACAGACATAACTTACGGAGGAATCTGCGAGTCGTATTAATGGTGCATTTTGATGCCTCTGAACATACATTCTGATAGACATCGCAAAGCCGGCCATTATTTCCGATGTGCCATGTGTTCAACCAGCAGAGCACTATCGTTAGGAAGTGTTATTGTTGAGCAATCAGAGTTATCGGTGGCGGACACTGTTCTGGCCTCGTAGCCCAGACGCTTCTGACAATCATGCTGGACGATCTGTTACGCAATATTTCGCACCCCCCTCCCCCTCCATGGCATGTCCTCATCTGATCAGTGTCCTAGTTTTGGGAAATTTGAGTGGAAAATGACAGTCTCCTAATTTCTATTTGAGGAGCTTTCTCGGATTTTGCTCTAATTTCCGGATTACAATTTTGACCACCATCCCAATAGTGGAAGAACATCGGATCGACAATGGACACATTGGCATACACTACAGCTAAGCAATTCATGTTACACATCAAACGACAACACAGCACTATGTATGGTTGTTCGCGACAATACAAAAACCAGGAATGCGACGAAACACAGAGGCGACCTCAGCCAGCAATGTGGGGGTCGGCAGCACTCAGAGGGGGAGGGGGGCCAGAGGCGTCTTAAGGGGTCGATGAAGAGCGATGATGGAACGGAGTAGTCTTCGGGCAAGACACGCTGAGAGGTGGCAGCACCTTACGGCATGAAAAGTCTGTGATTATGACGTGTCTGGGATCCCGGCTTAACTACAAGTTACATTGAGCTAAAGTCTATTGATACTATTTGCCCATTCTTTTTCCTGAGTTTTACTGTTAATTTTCACTCCTTATTTGTAAATGTATTGTACGATTAGAACCCTGATACTGATGTATGAATGTAATGCTAAGGAGTCTGTGTAGGGATAGACCGGTAATAATAGGCATTGGTAATATCTAATTCTGGTGAACTGGTAATTGGGTATTTATAGAGCCAAGTACATGTTTTGGGGTTGAATTTTCCACTCTTTATGTCTAGTTTTAGCCAGGATTTCCCACTCCGCACCCCCAGCTCCCAAGGCAGGGGTCCCAAGGACCCCTGCATCTTGGACCTAGCTCCAGGCTGCCGTGGCCCTGCCATAGCCTAACCATACATTTACAATGTCCTGACCTAGGGGGCCTAAAACCCAATCTGAACTAAAACCTTAAATCTACCTGACCCTGAACCTGACCCTGGACCCTGAACCTGCACCTGACCCCTGTATTCTCCCTCCCACCCCATTTCTGCCAGGTCAGGAGTTGTGGCGCCGGAGCTCCAGTTTGCGGCTAGTCACCGTTCCGAGTCCCAGGTGATGAGCTGACCTGAACCTGGAACCTGACCTGGTTCCTCCCTCCCAGTTGGTTGGGATTTTCGGCGTTTCCATAAGTCCCGGTGTTTTGCTCTCTTTCAGTGAGTTTTTACTCCCCGTTCTCAAAAGCCTCAGCCCTTTCGGGTTCAAGCGAAACGCTGCCGAAGTAAAAACACTAGTTTGAGATGCCCAAAACTTTTGCTCACAACATGAAGTTTTATATTTGAAAACCGCAGAATAGTAAATTCTTGACTACAGAATATGAAGAGGGTATATTTAGCGGGGGTACGACTTTTATTACTTGGAATTAGTGTAATTTATATTTCATAAATCTAGGTATTATTCTAGGAGGGTCCAGAATAATAAATCAGCTGGTGCAACAAAATTGCACCTCCAACGGGGGAATTGCGGCGCACCATGACCGGGGATTACTTGACCCGAAGGCGGGGAGGGGCCGAAAACGCGGGGTTAACTCATTGAAGAGAGGCCAAAGTACCGACCAGGAAGCTGGGGCCAAGAAAATCCAAACGCTGCTCCCTCCGCAGTCCCCCCGTCTGCAAGCCGGAGGCCTGTGTCGCCGGAAGGCTCCCTAGCTACCGGCTAGTACACCCGCCGAGTCCCAGGGACCGACCTGACCTGACCTGTTGGGTCGTTCCTCCCCAGGGCCCCCGTCGGCAGGGGCAGGAAGCGTGTCGCCGGAAGCTCCAAGCTGCGGCTAGTCACCGCCGAAGTTCCCAAGGTGGATTGAAGCTTGACCTGACACTGGAACCGACCCTGTGTCTTCCCCTTCCCCAAAGGCCCCCTCTGGCCAGCAGAGTTGTGTCGGGCCGGAAACTTCCAGCTGCGGTAGATCACGCCGAGTCCCAGGGGGACGAGCTGATTCCAGCAGAGCTGGGAGCGGGACAAAGGGGACGAGCTTGAGGGCGGCCCAAGGCCCCGCACCCAAACGAGTGCCCTGGAGTTCGTTGCTCAAACCCAGTCGAAGAGAAGTGAGTACAGGACCCGGGACGGCGGGCTGGAGAAGCGGGCGGGGCCACGGGGCAGCTGAGGGCAGAGGTACTGCGTAGTGTGGACGGCGGTGGGGAGAAGGGCGGGCCGCGGGCAGGAACGGGGCAGAGTACTGGATGGGTATGGTGGGACGGGTGTTCGGGAGAAGGGCGGGGGCCGGCGGGCAGGAGGGGCAGAAGGTATGGTAATGGGTAGTAGGTGGGGACGGGGGTTGGAGAAGGGGCGGGCCCGCGCGGCCAGGAGGGGCAGAGGTTACGGGACGGTAAGGGGGGAACGGGTGGGGAGGAAGCAATAAGAAGGCGGCGGGCAGGAAGGGGCGGCAGAGTACTGGACGGGTCAGGTGGACGGGACGGTGGGAGAGAGGGGCGGGCCCGCGGGGCAGAGGGGCAGAAAGGGTATGGACGGGTAGTGGTAGGACCGGGGTGGAAGAAGGGGCGGGGCAGGAGGGGCAGAGGTAAATCTGGACGGGTATGTGTGTGGATAACGGGGGTGGGAGAAAGGGGGGGTCGGGGCCGCGGGCAGGAGGGGGCAGAGAGCCCGTAACTGATGGGTAGTGCGTGGAACGGTGGTTGGGAAAGGGAGGGCGGCCGCGGGTCAGGATGTGCAGAGGTACTGGACGGGTAGTGGTGGACGGGGGTGGGAGAAGGGACGGGCAGGAGGGGCAGAGGTACTGGACGGGTAGTGGTGGTGGTAGCAAAGGGAGAAGGCCGCTCCACACTTTAACTATGTAGGGAGAACGAGGAGCCGTATATCCGCCGGGTGGGAAGGTAGATTAGGGTGGACAGGCACAGGGTGGGTAGGGATAATGCGTACGAGGCCTTTGGACTTTGGTCGCATGGGATAGGGCACGAAAAGGGAGGAGGAACAGTAATTTGTTTCAGCTGGGTTAATGCTCAGCTGCATGTTGTTTTCAGTTGTGAAATTCGATTGTGCTGTTTGATTGTCCCTGCTGGCTCCGAGTGATGATGCCTGACGCCCCCGCCCCCGCCATTGCGCCGCCGCTGAGCAGCCAAGGAGAAGGTGCAGCTGATCGTCAGTCTGGAGAAGGCGCAGGCGGCGAGGGACGCGGCCGATAAGGAGCGCGCTGACATGTCGGCCCAGGTGACGGCGCTGCTGGCCCAGCTGGAACAGGAGCGGAGCAAAGTGCACGTCATTAGCACACAACTGAAACGCGCGCAGGTCAGTCAGGGCGACTGGGGTGAGAGGCGAGGGGTGTTGGTGTCGGTGGCAGTCATGTGCGTTAAGACGTGAATTCAGCACAGCTGATGTCTGGATGTCTTTGAGTTTGATGAGTGTCTGATGCCTCTCGCGTTGTCGAGTTGTTAATGATATATCGTGAGTATTGTATTTCAGTGGCAATGTGCCTTTGGTTTGTTGATACTTCGGCGTTCCCCCTAGCCTAACGATAATCCTACCGACTGTGTTATTTACAGCCATGATTTTTTAAGAAATATGTTGCTAACCAATGGCCATTGGCCAGTTTCATCACGAACTGTACTTTCCACTACAGTTCTTACCATACCATACCATACCATACCATACCATACCATACCATACCATACCATACCATACCATACCATACCATATATCGATCGAGAGTCACTAGACCTGAAGACCCCGGTCTCATCGACTCATTTCTTGTTACCCGAAAACGTGACAACCTCCTCGTGTAAATCTGTTCCACTGACAACTCCTTCTGCCTGCCACTGCAAGCGTGCTTTTTCTAACGCTGCTTTGCTGTCCCCAGGGCAACAAACGCCGGGGTGTGGGTGAGAACGACGCCGCCGACGCCGTGGACTAGAGATGGCGCTGCCGTCGCTGTCTGGCCGACTACCGACTGTCGGGCATCTCAGCCTGCGGCGTGTACATAGAGGTGGGGTGACGTGCGCTGGGTTACCGGGCCGGAGCGGCATCAATTCCGCGACCATGACCGCTGTCCTGCCCAGACGCCGACGTGGCACGTTGTGATTGGTCGAGCGCGGCGTCTCCTTGGCCGTCATTGGTCCAGAACATCTCCCCGGCCGTGGTATGAGACTTGATTGGTCGAGCGCGTCTCTCCTTGATCGTGATTGGTCGAGAGCGTCTGCCCGGCCTCGGTCCGTGTCGTGATTGGTCGAGCGTGCCGTGCCCCGTGTCGTGATTGGTTGAATGTGTCCGTCAGTCGCTGTACGGCGCGGAGAAAGCAATTAGTGCTGTGCTTCCTTTCTGTTCAGAACGTGCTGTTTGGCTCACTCGCGAACGAGCAATGTTGCCGTTTTCTTGCAAACATATTTTTATATCGATGCACGTGCCCTTTGTTATGGTGATGTTTCAAGAAAGACTGACCATGTCTAAGCACTTCTCTCTGAATTGGACAAAGCACGGAAAGGTTAAGCAGACGACGGAATGGACGTGACGCAGAGGTGTGATCACTGCATCTTTTGACAGAGATCGGGGCTCAATCCCCGCCGGAGAACCCCGTACAATGTGTTATTCCCGCCATTTTTTCGTCATCACGCTGAAGCAAGCGGGGGAACCAAATGACCTCGCCAGTAGCCGGAGTCGAACCGGGAACCAATGCATTGCGAGACCAACGCTCTACCGACTGACCCACCTAGACCCCAAAAATGTAGCCCCATACCGTCACCGCTTCTACAAGGTGTCAGCCACTATATCTTGTAACGCCGTGAGCGTCCGTGACGTCACGACGTGGCCGTAACCGTTATCTCCCCGGTAACTGAACGGCTCAACAGTGTAGAAATGTATTACATACACCCGGTCAGCAGTCAGTCGACGCTCCATATCACAGCGGTATGTCGGGGGACCAGTCAGTCACCCACCCCCGGGTGACCGTGACGTCACACGAGCAGTCCGTCCGGGGCGCGCCATACACACACCCATGTATACGAACATGTATACGTTTACACAAATACCGTGAGACGCACACAAATACACAACCTCGCGCGCACAAAACATACACGAATATACGCACATGCAAACAAAAGCGCGCACTCACGCAGATGTACGCACGTCACACCGACGCCGTGTGACGTCAGTGACGTGACGTGACGTTAAACGGTACGTCACCGAGCGGAGACACAGTGACACATCACCGCGCACGGACAAAATGCGTCCCCAAACAAGATAGTCGTCAGATTCTGAACCCTGGTCAAACATTTCCCAGCTGCCGCAGCTGCGATTGGTCGACGTCTGTCGAGCTCGGCTTTGATTGGCCATAACCTCCCGAGTCGGACTGCTATTGACCAATCACGAGGCGGCCCCGTTTCGCCGGCCAACACGACCACCACAGACATAGTTTATGAGCTGCTTCACACAAAATCAGCGCGCGCACGCGCCACATTGGTCCCGTTGCTATCACTGTGACGTCAGAAAGGGGGCGGGGCCTCGCCGCCCGCCCCTTCGTCACGCTTCAGTCCCAAAATGTCACCGCCTCACAACCGACAAACGACGAGTGACGTCATACAGCTGTGACGTAACAAACAACACCGGTATGTGACGTTACACATACGTAAACGAGTGACGTCATTGTGACGTAACACACCGTGTGACGGCATACATGTGTTGTGTGACGTAACATACGTCGACGCGTGACACCACGATTTGTGACGTAACAATCACCCGTGCGTTGTGACGTAGCATATACACCAGCGGACCATGTCACCGGCCTGTGACGTCACAGGCCCGGAATGACGTCACAGGCCCGGAATGACGTCACAGGCCTGTGACGTCACAGGTCCGGAATGACGTCACAGGTTCACTCCAGGGCCGGCAGGTTGCCGCTGGTGACGCTGGCGGCGTACTGGTTCAAAACCTGCCGGGCGAAGAGCAGAACAGAGGCGGTGAAAGTGACGGAAAACGAACTGCACACGAGGGTGGATCGATGATCTGGGTTTAGCTACTGGGAGCCATATAAAGCCGCAATAAACCGGAAAAGGTTGCAGAGTGATCAAGAGCAAGGTATGATAAACTGACAAAGCTGGCAGACCGCCGTTGTTAGTAAGTGGACGGGATTGGGAGAAACACAGTGGTTGGTGTCAGCAAAACAGTTGTGCAAAGGGGGGGGGCGTCGGCGAAAGTTTGTTGACCGAGGGAAAGGTAGTGAAGTGAGCACAACCAAACGCTGATTTCTAGATGTTCGTCAGGGCAAATTGGGGATAATCCCCATAGCTCAAAATGGGGAACATCCATCCGAAACCCCCACCCCCGTCTCCGTGGCGGAGCCCCTGTTCACCAGCCAGCCCGAACCAAAGTTCAGACGTTCACATCGGATATTACATCCCTATCCAGAAAGCCGCTATATCTCCTCCCAGAATCGAACTCTTCACTGTCATCCAGTTCAGATATGGTCTTGCGTCTCACCTGTTACGGAGCGCGTACTGTTCCGGGTCTGTACTGTGCTACAGTCTTCACCTTGTATACGAGCGCGTACTGTTCCGCGGGTCTGTACGGTGCCTACAGTCTCAACCTTGTATACGAGCGCGTACCTGTTCGCGGGTCTGGTACTGTGCTACAGTCTACTTGTAATACGAGCGCGTACTGTTCGCGGGTCTGTACGGTGCCTACAGTCTCACCTTGTATACGAGCGCGTACTATTCGCGGGTCTGTACTGTGCCTACAGCCTCACCTTGTATACGAGCGCGTACTGTTCGCGGGTCTGTACGGTGCCTACAGTCTCACCTTGTATACGAGCGCGTACTGTTCGCGGGTCTGTACTGTGCCTAATCTCACCTTGGTCGCGTGTACGTTCGGGGTCTGTACTGTGCCTACAGTCTCAACCTTGTATCGAGCGCGTACTGTCGCGGGTTCCTGTACTGTGCCTACATCTCACCTTGTAACAAGCGCGTACTGTTCGCAGGTCTGTACGGTGCTAACAGTCTCACCTTGTAATACGAGCGCGTAACTATTCGCGGGTCTGGTACTGTGCCTACAGCCTCACTTGTATAACGAGCGTGTACGTTCGCTGGGTCTGTACTGTGCCTATAAAACCGTTCTCACCTTGTATACGGAGCGCGTACTGATGTTCGCGGTCTGTACTGTGCCTCAGTCTCACACCTTGTATACACGCGTACTGTTCGCGGGTCTGTACGTGCCTACAGTTCACCTTGTATACGAGGCGTACTGTTCGCCGGGTCTGTACGTGCCTACATCTCACCTGTAATACGGCGCGTACTGTTTCGCGGGGTCTTACTGTACCTAGCATCTCACCTTGTATAACGAGCGCGTACTGTTGCGGGTCGTACTGTGCCTACAGTCTCAACCGTTTGTATACGGAAGCGCGTACTGTTCGCGGGTGTACGGTGCCTACTCTCACCTTGAACGAGCGCGTACTGTTCGCAGGTCTTTACTGTGCCTACAGTCCGACCTGTATACGAGCGCGTACTTGTTCGCCTGGTTCTGGTCTGTGCCTACAGTCTCACCTTGTATACAGCGCGTACTAGTTCGCATCGGGTCTGTATTCAGTGCGCCTGCACAGATTCTCTCACGACGCACCCCGACTAGTTTAGTACGAGCGCCGTACTGTTGCAGGTCTGTACTAGTGCCTGACAGTCCACCTTGTATACGAGCGGCGTACTGTTCGCGGCGAGGCCGGGTTCTGTAACTGTGCCTACAGTTCACCTTGTATATCGAGCGCGTACTGTTCGGGGTTCTGTACTGGTGCCTAACGTCTCACCTTGTAATACGAGCGCGTATGTTCGCGGTCTTGTACTGTGCCTACAGTCTCACCTTGTATACGACGCGTACTGTTCGCGGGTCTGTACTGTGCCCTACAGTCTCACCTTGTATACGAGGCGTACTTTCCGGGTCTGTACTGTGCCTAGTCTCACCTTATACGAGCGCGTACTGTTCGCGGGTCTGTACTGTGCCTACAGTCTCACCTTGTATACGAACGCGTACTGTTCGTGGGTCTGTACTGTGCCTACAGTCTCACCTTGTATACGAGCGTGTACTGTTCGCGGGTCTGTACTGTGCCTACAGTCTCACCTGTATACGGAGCGCGTACTGTTCTGCGGGTCTGTACGTGCCTACAGTCTCACCTTTATACGAGCGCGTACTGTTTCGCGGGGGTCTGTTACGCTGCCTACAGTCTCACCTTTATACGAGGCGCGTAGCTGTTCGCGGGTTCTGTACTGTGCCTACAGTCTCCACCTTGTATACGAGGCGCGTTACTGTTCGCGGGTCTGTACTGTGCCTTACATCTCACCTTGTAATACAGCGCGTACTGTTCGCGGTCTGTTTACTGTTGGCCTACAGTCCACCTTGTATTACGAGCGCACGTACTTGTTCGCGGGTCTGTACTGTGCCTGCGGTCTCAAACCTGTATACCGAGCGCGTACTGTTCGCGGGCGTCTGTACTGTTGCCGTACAGTCTCACCTTGTATACGAGCCGCTACTGTTCGCGGGTCTGTACTGTGCCTACAGTTCACCTGTGATACGAAGCGCGTACTGTTCGCGGGTCTGTACGGTGCCGGCGCCCGGTCGTGTCTGATCCCTGGAACACGGTGCGCATGATGTCGGCCGTGCGGGACGCGTCGAACTGACGCATACAGATGTCACAGGCCAGCAGGACGCCCGTCCGGCCGGTACCGGGGCTGTCAGGGGGACAGAACAGACGCGGTCAGGAGGGTTCAGACAGGGAGGGGTAGGGGGACAGAACAGACGCGGTCAGGAGGGTTCAGACAGGGAGGGGTAGGGGCACAGAACAGACGTGGTCAGGACTGAGAGGAGGAGCTATGGGGGCAGAGCAGAGCACGCCGTGCTCAGTGATGAGGGTTGGTCAGTCAGAATCAGAGACAAGCCCTAACGAACTGAATGTCGGGGGATCGGACAACCGAACAACCAACTCATTTGGACTGGACCTATCCAGACAACCCGACGTGTTCTCACAGTGAGCGAACCTCCACCACCACCACTCGTATCAGCTTCGCATCCCACTTCTGCCAATAATCAGACCCAGGACACGGGATATAACCCCGACAGCCCAACAAATCTCGCCCCATCCCCACGCTCCCTGACCCGACCCTCACCTACAGTGGACCACGGTCCCCTTCCTCCCCCTGGCCCGATCCTCACCTGCAGTGGACCACCGTCGGCCCAATGTTGGTCTTCATGGCGCGGCGCGCCTCCTGTAGGAACTCGACCATCGAGTCGAGATCGGAAGGCACTCCGCGCTCCGGCCAGCCCGAGTACCAGAGGTGGGTCACCTCCCGGAACAGGTTACTGTCCATGTTCTGCTCAGACGGGGGACATAGGGGTGTCAGAGACAGTCGCAGGAGATGGGATGGCGAGACAGGAGTGTGACACGCGTAGATATTCAGCGCACGACGGTAACGAGCTCAGAGCGACGTCTCAGGAGCCAAAGAGTAACACGCACACGGGCTAAGTAGACGTGTTCAACGAGAATCAACGAGGAAGGAACGATGACCTGGACTGGACCACTTTGTTACCAATCATTAAACCGCATGGCGTCTCACATGCGTTGAAGCGTCACACTACATCGAAAACATCCCTTGAACTGAATGACCGAATAATACAGCGCAGTCCTCTCCCCTCTAAATACCTCTGGAACCTCCCTACTCGTGCGCGACGCCAGCGAGGTCTCACCTTCAGCTGTATGGTGGACACGACGAACTTGTCCTTCTTGGTCTTGGCCATCAGCGTGACCTGGAAGTCTCCGTACAGGCGGTGCCGATCGAGCGCCTCCGAGGGAGGCAGGTACTCTGCACAGCGACGCTGGCGAGACAGACAAACATATTAATGTTAGAGAGGAACGCCTCCGAGGGAGGCAGGTACTCTGCACAGCGACGCTGGCGAGACAGACAAACAGATTGATGTTAGAGGGGTGGACAGACGGACTGATGTTGATGTCAGAAAGGCGGACAGACGGACTGATGTAAGAGAGGAGGAGGGCAGACGGACTGATGTCAGAGAGGAGGCGGGCAAACGGACTGATGCCAGAGAGGTGAATAGACGTACTGATGTCAGAGAGGCGGACAGACGGACTGATATCAGAAAGGTGGACAGACGGACTGATGTCAGAGAGGAGGCGGGCAGACGAGTTATTCTCTGTTCGACATGTAGTAAATGTCAACGCAGCCCACAAACATGGTCAATGAATCGAGTAAAACGGACGGAACAGATGGCGAATTTGACACACAACTGTCAGCCATTGGTCAGTGTGATTATCCAGAAGAACATCACGATACCAGAAAAATCACAGACAATCAGATGAGAGCAGCAAATAGCCCAACACTTGTAGTCCCGATGAGCCTAAGCACCCTTATCCAACGAGAGAAGACCAGAATGGTGCGACGTGCTCCGGCCACTGCGTTGCTCACAGGCGGCAGCACCACCATCCCTCCCCGAGACCCTCGGCCAGTCCCCGGCGAGAGACCCTCGGCCTCGACGTGCTCCAGCGAGAGATCCTCAGCCAGTGCCCGACGCCAACTCACCACGCCGCGCTCGACGATATCAGTGAGGCAGATGACCACCTTCGACTGGGTCTCCCAGATCATCCGCCAGAAGTCGTTCACGGTCGACTCGAGCGGGCCCTGAGTGGCGATGTAGAACTGCGGCTCGTCCTTCGGGCCCTTTGACGGAGATGGCAGGAAAGTCAGCGGAATATATGTATATGTTGTATCACCGAAAGCCTCCGGATCACTTCAAGGCGATTAGTCCACCTCGGAAGGATTTCTAAAAAGTAGCTAAATGAATGCGGGAATTAATTATAATGTATCGCTGTTGCTCAAACTTGCCTAAAGTTAAAGTTTCGGCAAAGCATTTTCGATTTTTTTCCAACTCCAAAACATTGGTCCATTTTGTGCACGCACTTATATTCAAGATGGCCGCTTCCATATTGCTTGGACTATTTGCTATCATCATTTGGCGCAGCTGTTTCAAAACAAAGGCCATGATACCTCGCCATTGGATGTATTGCACTAGAAGCTGGATTTTTCGCAGCGTTGGCCACCAGGGACCGCTAGTGAGCCAGGGTACTTTTAATCTTGCAAACAAATGTTATATTCATGTTCTTTATTTATAAAATGAACAAAATAAATATGATAAAGGAACCAAATGTAATCAATAAACATGTTATTATATGCTTGCACTCAAAACTCATGCATCACTAGCGGTCCCTGGCGCAACTGCTGCGATGATTGTCGTTAACAATGTAAGCAATGCTCCCCCGCGCCAAGCCGGAGGTCAAGCCAAAGCCCTCGACGATTCGCCGCCAACATGACGTTTCCAACGTCTATCTGTTTAGAGGTAACGTCATGTATCTTTTTCTGACCAAAGTCGAGCCAGAGCTTTTGGGCCGAAATTAGCCATTGGGTTTATTCTTATAATGAAAAAAAGCTAGATTGTTGGACAACATAATTAACTGTATACACTTTTTAATTTACAGGTTCATACGGAATGTGATGTTGAGTTTGTGCAATTTCAAAAGCAATTTTAGTCCGCAAAAAGTGATTCAAAATAGTGCGGAGGCGACTCCAATTTTAAGAATGATTGCCAATCATTGCTGGTGCAAAAGTATTTTCTGATCTAATGGGGCAGTTTCGGGACAAGACTTTATCAGCTGTTGAATTCGGACACGCGTCATCTACGATTGACACCAAAAAATAGATATTGGCCTGCAGGTGGCACTCTCCCTGTTAAGGTCGCTGTCCACTGCGCACACACGCCTAATCGCCTAACGGCCGAATTTCAGTACGCACCGACTACGCTGCCGACAAAACATCCAGCATTCCAACTTCTGCGCGCCTACTCAGTGGCCGACTCAGGCCTGAACTGCCGCGACAACGAGCCGAAAAAGTCCGCTGAATACGCCTAATAGCGCTTTCGGTCGTTGGCGACAAGTCAGCGCGCTTCCCATAGGCCCCCATGTTAAATTCAGCCGTTAGGCGATTAGGCGAGTGCAGTGGACGGCGGCCTTTAGACGTCAGAACAGTCAAGGAAGCTAGCTTAGAGTACGTCAGCATTGTTTGATAAACCTGTGGCAAGTCTGGTAAAACCGAAATAGGTTAATCCTGGAGAACCGTTCAAATAGGCTTTAGAGACACCACATCTGGACAAGAAAACAGTATACCCCAACTGATCGGCGTTGCACCACTGTGGACAATACTATCCCTAATAATTGTAATCCATCCCTAATATGGTCCCATGTTTTAAGTCCACACGCACTTGGATTTGTCCCCACTAATTTGGAGACCGTGGTGACGCCATTGTCCCCCACTTTCCCACTCCCCTCCTTAAGCACAGCCCTCCCTCCCTCTCTCTCCTCGCAGCTCCACCGAGCCCTGCCCCTCCTCCCACTCACGCGGACGTAGTTGGCGTTGATGTAGTCGCTGTTGGGCGCGCCCTTCTTCTGCTCCAGCACCACCCTCGTCTCCGGCACGGGCAGCACGTTCGCGTACCGGTTCCTGTCCTCGCTGCCCGGCGGCAGATCGTCCAGCGTCGGCATCGCCCCCGTCGGGATCGAGTCAAACTCCTCTGTCGGACGGAGCAGGGAAGGGAGTTTAGATCGAGTCAAACTCCTATCGAGTCAAACTCCTCTGCGGAACGGAACAGGGCGGGGAGTTAAGTATGGTGTCCAGAGGGTGGGCGAGAGTGGGCAATTATGTCGAGAGGGTGGAGTGATAATTAGTTTCGTGTGGAGCACGAGGGTGGGTTTAAGTCGTATGGTGAGCGGGGTCGAACTCGCCTGCAGAGCGAACAAAGGTAGCTATAATAACGCACACGGTACAACACAACCCACGAATACACGAGTCATTAAGATAAACGAGCACCAAACTGCAATCGCATCGGAACCAAGCGGGCTAAACCACAACACGAAAACGAGTTCTTGCCACAATGTGACCATCGCCAACCACTCCACCTCAGCTGCCCAGCCGGAGCTTCTAAGCACCCTAAACTTGGCCTGTCTCCATCCTTCCCTGTCCTCTCCCCTGTCATCTCTCTTCCTCCACTGTTCTTTCTCATCATTCTACCTACATTCCCCCCCCCCCCCCCACACACACACACACACCGCACGCCTCTCTGTCCCTCCTACCCACCTTTGAGCGCGCCCAGATCCCCGGACAGGTTCGCCAGACCGGCGAAGTTGACGGCATTTGACGGCGCGTCGTGGTCGTCAAACGCCTGGTTCATGTACGACCTGACGGAGCGGCGCAGCTTGTTCTTCCGCCGCATCGAGCTGAAGACGGACTCGACGCCGTACTCCTCCAGGTTGACCGGGTTACAGCGCTGGGCGGTCTGGGCGGCGCGGCGACGGTGGCGAACAATCACCTGACGGAGGAACGCGGGTCAGATATACAGGGGTATTGACCTGAAGAATGAAGTTTAAGTGTTTACACCCATCTCTACGGAGCGCAATTTAGCATGACATTCCACATCCAGTCCCAGCGAGCCCTTTCCACCCTCTATAACTATCTCCTCCCCACATATCACTATCTGTACATCTCCTCCCCACACCCATGACCCAACATTCAGTCCCAGTCAGCACACCTGGCTCCGTCTCGCCACATTTCCCAGCATTATCTCCCCATCTCCTCCCCCCTCACTTCCTCCCTTACACCCCTCTCACAGCCCCCCCCCCTCCCCACCCACACACACACCTCCCCCCACTCACCAGCAGTACAGCCAGCAGCACCAGACTGGCCACGGCCACACATCCGACTGTGATGGCCGCTATCACGCCAGCCCTCTCCGTGTCCTCCTCCGACTGGATCAGCTGCTCCGGCCGCACCGTGTCAACCTCCCTGACCAGCCGGATCGTGCTGTCCCCGCCGCCGCCGCCGCCCGACGAGGCCGCCTCCCACAGGGGCTCGACGCGCTCCGTCAGCGCACGGTCGTACTGGCCGTCGGCGTCGTTCAGGTAGAGGAAGACCAGGATGGCAGAGGCGGACGGGTCGACCTCGCGACGCGCGCGCACGGGGAAGCCGCAGATGGGGATGTTGAAGAGCACAGCGCTGTCTGTAGTCAGATTACTGAAACGGAGAGAGGTGTGTGTCAGTGGACGGTGGGGAGCCACCTAATTGCTGACACGGGGATTTCACTCAGATTGCTGAAACGTGGGAATTTCACCTCAGATTCAGACTCGGCCTCAGGCTCCGCGTCAGACTTATGCGGCTGTTCCCAGCACCCTCAACCGGAAAGAGGTTTCCATCCCGCCGGTTGAGGCGCGGTGGAAGCGGAAGCACGGGATTTCTTTTCGGGATTTCACGGCTGGAGATTCTCCAGTGTAAACAGCGTGGACAGCCCGCCACTAATGCGCGACAGCGCGCCAGAACTGTCGTCACGTAACGTTTAAGTTCTTCCAGCAGCCTCAACCGCTCGCCGAGCTGAGAAGGTTTTACTCAACCGGTTGAGGTTGGTGGAGGCTCAACTGATTTTAGTTGAGGCGCCGGAAGGACCGGTGGAGAAAATGAAACCTGAAACTAATCCCGATGAGGGCGCTGGTACAGCCCCTTAGACTCGAGTTGTGTATCAGTGAATTGTGGTGGGTTGCTACTTACTAAATTAATGAAAATGGGAGTAGGAGTCGGAAATCAGTGGGAAGAAATAAGCGCGAGGCCAGGGAGCTGGTAAGTCTGTGTCCATTTGCCATTGCGAACAGAACATTTACAAATGGTCAGGTAACAGAAAGGATGAGGTGGCTGCCCTTAGACGGTGGATTAGATACCTGTGAGGTCACTGTAACATCGCAGTTAGCATGCGATCACCATGTTTTGCATTACCGTGAAAACCAAGCGTCATCAAATAACCAAGACGTCGTACTTCTACGGAAACGACAACTAAACAATGAAATCACACCAATTGTTCTTGTCTCACGTATATCACATTTGAACACCATTACTAATCGCACATGCCATTTCAGTTGCCCAATACTGTCTCTCTGTCGAAGAAACCCACCCGGATGACATTGGAAAGCCGCTGCGCTGGTTGGACCGCGCCCTGTCTCGCGGCACAGGAAAATGGTCCAGCCAGCCAGTCACCTGGCGTGCCGGAGATAACGATAAAATCACCACAGTTCCTGGCACGGGAAAACGGACCACAGAGCACGCAGACTAAAGTCGGGCGCAGTGATCGGGCTGGCGATTATTGTCATTGATTTTCCTGATGTTATTGCGTTCGGGTCGGAGGCTGGCGCAGCTTGTATTGAGCTGTTTGAGGCAAGCTTTAGAATTCACTCGCACTACGCCATTCCACTCTTGTCGCCTGCAATTTTGTCCGCTGAATGAGTTTTTATCCATTTTCGCAAAGGTTTAACCCTTCTTTTGTCAAAGCCTTCTTTTTATATACCCAGCAATTTCGTCGCAATCATTTTGTCCTGATAATCATTGAATCATTAAAGATGTAGGCTGTAGCCATCTCTTTCAGATGTAGGCAAACTTCCATTCCAGTAACAAAACTACCGGAAATCAGCGAGCATAACACCTGTGCTTTGCAAGGTGAGAAGCTCACCATCGGGTACCAGAACTGTAGACGGGGAGTGTCAAACCCACCTGTGAAACAGCACGACTTACACGACGCTGGCGTGAACTCCAGCTTACCCGAGCGAAACTGGCCTTGAAACAAGTCCACGCTACGGAAATTGCGACGGCTAAAGACCGTAACTGTTCAGGCTTGTCTGTCCTTTGTCATGCACCGTCGTCTGTCTGATATATACCGAGACAATTATCTCATTAATCATGCAGCTTGCAGCAGCAGTTGACGGCAAAATCTCACAAACCAGCTAGAACAGGATTCCAAAGCGACACGGTGTTAGGAAATAAAACCCGAATAATTTCGCCACATGGTCGATACAATTCAATCGATTTAGGGAAAACTATGCATCAGCCTCTCGGTCTAGCCGTTAAGACATAAACTCGCGGGTATTACACACAAGCCACCCAGCTGTGCCGATTGTTTGAACCCAGCGGGAAGGAAGACTGACGCTCGGCCCAGCCCAGAATTCTGGCAACCCGCCGCCTGACCAGGGCATGAGTCACGGGTGGTTCGTGCGGCCGTGCCGGGCCGGGCCGTGCCGTGCCGTGCCGTGCCGGGGTGAAGCGGTACTAAGGGCGGTGCGGTGTCGTGCGGTGCTGTGCTGTGCCGTGCCCGTGCCGTGTCATGACGTGCCCGTGCTATGAGCGGGTGGGGCGGTACTAAGGGCGTCACCGGCAGGGAGTACCGCTGTGTACCGTATCAGGGCGGAGATCTGCCCACCGCAGCTGCCATGGACTGAGCGCAACGGACGGTCCACCGCAGCCTCCCACAGAACAAACTAACAAAGAACAGGGGCATGACGACGTCTTTGGACAAATCACCGTGACTGAGTCACGTTGTTACCATCACGTGACACCTAGGTGTCTGGGGAGTTCAAAACTTCAGCTAGGTAAACAGATGATGATTGGAGTTTTAGGGCGGACCGACAGCGAAGGTCGCATGGCGCGCAAGCTAGGTAAACAGGGATTCTATCTAGTCAAGATTAGTGTTTCCCGCTCCGCCCCAGCTGTGTGGGACTGAGGTGCGACCGAAGGACCTCCTGCCTGCCTCTCCTCACCTGTGCGTATCGCTGTTGACTAGGTCGACCACGCGCTGTTTGAAGGCCTGCCTCATCCGGCAGAAGCGGGGCCACGTAGTGCCGATCAGAAACTGGACGTACAGCTCCACCGGAGGCACCACCGAGCTGTGAGTGATGCCCGGCGGCCGACTGGTGCCCGGCGTGGTGCCTGGTGTAGTGCCTGGCGTGGTGCCTGCAGTAGTGCCCGGAGTGGTGTCGGGAGTGGTGCCGAGCGTCGTCTCCGGATCCCTGGTGCTGGTGAAGCTCGTCTCGGTGGGCCGGTTGGTGCTGCCGAGCGGGGTGGTGAAGTCAGTGGTGCTGAACGTGGTGTCGGTCGGCTGCGCCGGCGGCGGCGGCGGCGGAGTCAGCCGACCGTGGCCAATCGTCGTGTAGTTCTCCCTGCCGAACGGACCTCCGTCGTCATAGAAGCCGTTCCCCGAGCCGCTCGGTCCAGTTGTGTAGTCGTAATCTCCCGGTCCACTGGGGACGCTGGGCGCGGTCGGCCGGAACCGGCGCGTGGTGGTCGGGAAGCCACTCGAGCCGGCCGCGAAGGAGGTATGCTCGGTGGGGCGCGTCACCCCGCCGCTGTGAGAAGTGAAGCCGGTGGGACCGCTGGGGTAGTCGAAGGCGCCGTTCGTGGAGTAGTGGTACGTGCCGGTGCTGAAGCCGTCGTCGGTAGTCTTGCCGCCCGGCCACGAGCCGTTTGAGGCTGTGGGAGGAGGCAGAGGTCGTTAGAGGCTGGCTGAGGTAGTGCAGTTTGCAGGGGACGAGCGACGTACAAGCTCTTGTAAAGCATCCTTTGCTGACGGTTGTACGCAGACACATGGCAAACGATTACGAGATCATAAACAAAACTAAGACTTGACACTAAACGATCAACTTAAGTCTTATTCGTCTCACTATGACGTTAAACCTATGCAAAAAAATGAATATAACGTATACCTACAGGGTGTTTCATAAAAAATGGCACCCCTAAGTTTCTCGGTTCATGTCTGCCACATTGTTGGCTGAAAAGAAGAACCAAGCATCCCATTCGAAAGAGCTGCACAATTTTCTTTCAGACATTATAAAATCCGATAGGCATTTCATTTGTGGCTACACGTGTCGAAAAAATTGTTTGTCGCCAACCAGTGGTGAAACAAAATTAAGTCCGCACGAGGGAGTCGTGATACACTAATATTCTGCAAGAATGCCAACACAAAACTTGGAGGCTTCAGGGCTAGGCAAATAATTTCGATGAAGATAATTACAAACATAGAACACATCAAAAATTCAACAGTGGAGAATTTATGTCACGACAACAATCACAGTCTGCGCCCAAAATAGCTCCACCACTTATGACTCGCAACGCTTGGAGACGCTTCGGAAGGCACTGACTGACGGCACTCGCTACAGCCTTGGAAAACCTGTGTCCAGCAGAGTCCGAAGCCCGGTCCTTCAGCTCTTCGACGTCGTGAACCTTTCCATTTAAAAAAACAATTCGCCCAAACTCTCCCCATACGATAAAAATCAGAGAATTCAATCCGGACTTTTAGTCGCCAGTTTCCGGCTCGATGTAGCGGGAAATGATTCTTCCAGACATTCTCTGAGTTTCGAGCCGTGTGGACCTGGGTTTAAGGGGCAAACCATGTAAGGGCAACAATGCGATGAAATGGGCAATCAATACTGCGGTTCCATAAACTGGACAGTCGGATCCTCAGATTTCGAGGATCTGATTACGGTCGTTTGTAGGAAAATCGTTTAATGCTTTTAAATCCCGAATCGTTTCACTAGAGTTTGTGACAAACTTTTTCTTTCGACATCGTGTAGCCACATATGAATATCTATCGATATATGGTTATAGTGATCTAAACGTAAACTGTTCGCTCTTTCGAATGGTATATGTGGTGTTTCTTTTCGGGTAAAACTGTGGCAGATATGAGCCGAAGGACATAGGGGTGCCATTTTATGAAACACCCTGTATTTGCAAGCTTTAACAATGCCCGCAAGCAACCTTGCATAGAAACTAGAAAGCCTCGTGAGTCATCTCATGACTAAGCGCCACCACCGATAAACTCGCTGAGCAGCTTGACCTACATGTCCACAACCGGTTTCACTGATCTCCCAATGACGGTGACCTCGCCTCAGTGATCCTCCAATACTGCCCCTGTCTCAGCCCCAGTGGTGCTCCGATACTGCCCCTGTCTCAGCCCCAGCGGTGCCCGATACTGCCCCCTGTCTCAGCCCCAGCGGTGCCCGATACTGCCCCCTGTCTCAGCCTCAGTGGTGCCCGATACTGCCCCTGACTCAGCCCCAGTGGTTCCCCGATACTGCCCCGTCTCAGCCCCAGTGGTGCCCGATACTGCCCCTATCTCAGTCCCGATACTGACCTCTGGTGGGCGCCGAGTCCGTCACGGACACCTTGCCGAGGTCGGCGCTCTTGGACGAGGTCTGCTGCGTGGTCTCGGGGTGGGCGCTCGGCGCCAGCGTGTGCCATGTCGTCTCGGGCGGCGCCGCCGACGTGGCCGTGCCCCAGTCCGCCCCCGCCGCCGGCTCGGGCGCCGCGGTCAGCTCGGGGAAGTCGGGCAGCTCGGGGCCGCTCGGGCCGGTTGCGTCGGTAGGGGGTTCAGTCTCGGCGGTTTCGGCGGTCGGAGGGAAGGTCCGCCGGGTGGGAGGCTCCGTCGGGGGCCAGGTTGGCGGTGGGGTGGTCGGTACCGTCCTCACCCGGGTCGTCTCAGCTCTCACTGCAGTCGTGGAGAACGTCTCCGGTGTGGTCGGTAGGGTCTCTTCTACCGTCGGCGGCTGTGTCTCTTCCCATGCCGCCTGCCGCGTCGTCTGCGGCGTCGTCTGCCGCGTCGTCTGCCGCGTCGTCTGCCGCGTCGTCTGCCGCGTCGTCTCTCGGGTCGGCGGCTGCGTAGGAGGCCATGTCGGAGGCTGTGTGGAGGAGAACGTGCGTCTGCCGGGTGGTCTGCCACCTGGTAGGCCGGCTCGGAGGTCGGCGGCAGCGTCGTACGCTTCCCGTCCTCTCTGCGGTCCTCCGGAGCGTCAGACGGCTCTGTGACGCCCGACTTCTCTGCCTCGGACTCTGTGGACAGCAACAGAAGGCGGCGCTGGGCTCGGCCGCCCCCGCCCCCGCCCCGGGCCGGGCGGTGGGCGGCTGCGGCCCCGGCACAGCAGAGGTAGCCGTCGGGAATACCAGCGTCGTCTCCTCCGTCGTCGGGTCCCAATCATCCGTCGCGCCGAAGCTGGGCAGTGTGGGACCCGCAGCGGAGGGCAGGGTTGGTCCAAAGGGAGGCAGGGTTGGCCCTGCTGAAGGCAGATGATCCCTGGCGCCACTGCCGCCGCCAGCCGCCGCCTCTGCCGGCTCTGAGAGCGGCGCCACAGACGCGGCGGTCGGCTCAGCCTCCTGTGGCGGGCTGGTGACGGTCGCCCCTCCGTCCTCGGCCGGGGTGGTCTGTCCCGTCTGCCGGTCCTCCGGCCCGGGGGTCACCCCCACTGGGTCAGGGGTGGTCTCCTCCTCACCGTCCACCGCCTGACCCTCCAGCGCGGCCACGGTGGAGGAGGGTAGCTGGACGGTACGGTACGCCTGCCAGTTCCCGGCCGGGTCCCGGGTGAGGACCGTTAGAAGGTCACCCTCCCGACAGTAGCCTCCCGGGCCCTGAGGCGTCACCACACATGGCGGAGAGACGGGGGTGGGAGACACCTCGCTGCTGTCGCCACTGGGGGCGGCGGAGGGGGCGGCGCCCGGCTCCGGGGCGGCCGCCGTCGGCTCGACGGTGGGCCCGGTCCGCTCCGTCGCCCAGGGAGGCAGGGTGGACGGCTCCAGACCCGGCCCTCCGGCGGTGGGGCCCGAGTCCGCCTCCTCCGCACCCGCCGCTGGCCGCAGCACCGCCGAGCTGGGCGGCACAGGAGAGGCGCGGGTCGGCGATATAATAGTGGTCTTCGCGGGCCGGCTGGTCACCAGCGCTGAGAGTCGGTCCGCCAGCCCCAGTCGCGTCACCGCCGGTCGTGCCGACGCCGGTGGCAGCGCGCGCGTCGGGCTCGCCGCCGGTGCCGCGAATGTCGCCGTCGGCAGCTGCGCCGGCCGGAAGTTGGGGCCACCGGCGGCGGCGGCGGCGGGTGAGGCAGACGTAGCGAAGTAGTACTCTGTGACAGGTGGTCTGCTCGGCGCCAGACTCGGCGGCGGTGAAGGGTCCACCGGCCGTCGGCTGGGTCGGCTGGGTCGGCTGGGTCGCGACGCGGTCGACCCGGTCGCGTCTCCTCCACTGCTGCTGCCATCTGTCTGTCCGCTGGGCCAGATGGGGGTCCAGTCACGGCGCGTGGCGGGCCGGCCGGCCGTCCGGGGCCGCGTGGTGAGCCGCTGTCCGAAGCTGGGACTGGTCAGCAGCCGGTGCTGCTCGTCAGAGAGGAACTGGCGGCTGATGGTGGTGGAGGCAGTGGTGGGGTCGACGGCGTCGATAGTAGGAGGTGGCCATGCAGTCTGAGCTCGCGCCACGGCGGCAACTGAAATACACAGGGGAGGAGGCAGATTAGACCCTGATCAAACACAGGGGACGAAGGGCGGGATACAAGTTTGTGAAACAGATGGTACAAAAACAGCAGCAGTAGAGACAAGAAGAGAGCTCTTGAGTTCGAAAGACAGACGGGCTTACTCCCTGCACAGCATATCAGTCAACAGACAGTATCAATTATAACGCCAACCGCATGATGAACGATACAATCTGAGTCATGAATTAACTTGGCTTCAACCAATCTAAACCAGTCATATTATATAACACCAGTCATATTACATAACACCAGTCATATTATATAACACCAGTCATACGCACTTTGTTAGCGTTGAGGTTAAACTTAGCTTAAACTGGTCGAAGCAATGACGATCAAGTTGGACGCAACCATACAACCGTCACACACACCATCAGCAATATACACAATCATTCAGCATGACTGAAGAATCAGCTAAGTAATAATAGTGCAAGCAGCACCCCTAAAAGATCCAAAGCATGGGCACAACTGACAGAAAGCAACAAGTGACATAAAGATGCCACGCAACAGCCAAACAACCCCATTAATAACCCCCATCGCCGTGCCGACCAGTCCACCCCGGTTTTACCCCCAGTCTACTCAAGGTCACGCGGCAATCGATGCGCTAACGACTAAAGAACTGACCACTCCGCCAGCCAAGGTCAGCATGCTGCCCGTGCCATATTGATTCTGCTATCCGATCCTCAGCCCGGGGAACATACCACCTCGGGGTATCCAATGTCACGAAGATCGGGTGTCCGTGACATATCGCTCCTACCGTCCGATTGTCTGTCCCTCGGGAGACACAGTGCCGTCTTTACAGTGAGCTCTCCGAGGTCACTGGGCCCGGCTGACCTTATTGTATCGACCTCACTGTCGATCAGCTACTCCCGGGACATAATACCGCCGTAACGGTGATCTGTAAGGTCACGGCGATCGATGCACGCCACCTGGAGACTGATAGACAGAATCACAAGGCCTGCTACTGCCTGTCGCTGGTAAACAAAGGTATACCGGCCTCCCTCTCCTCCCCACCGCCGTAACGGTGATCTGCAAGGTCACGGGAATCGTTACACTCGGCCTGGAGATCGATAAGACGATGCCGCACGGCCTGCTGCTCCCTCTGGTGAGGATATCACACACCATCCCTCAGCTGAACCCACACTGAGTAATGTGCACTGAGCATCGCGCTTCCGTGTGGTGACTGGCGATGTAGCGCGAATTAAGCAAGGCTGGCCGATCTCAGCTCTCCCAGGGCGACCCTGAGACGGCGCAGCTGCCCGCAGAGAGCGCAGAGAGCGCAGGGTTGGCGCAGCGTCTGACTTCCGGGTGGTCCGGGTGACTGGTAAGGCTAGTAGTGTTACTTGTTTAAGGCGTCATTCAACGGCATTCAGCGACACTTGAAGACGTCATCCGATGTCATTCGGAGTCATTTGGGCGAGTCATTCGGCTTCATTTAGAGGCTTTATCAATCGTCATTTGCCTGTGTCATTCAACGTTATTCAGAGGCTTCAGCACAGTGACATCGGGTCGAATGTGGCCTTGATGAAGATGACGCTGGGATTCCGAAAAGTGGTTTGTCCGTAGATACAATGGAGCATGACCCTTGACAGAGATCTGAAGAGCGGGCGACGCTTCGCTCAGAGACTTGAGGAGTGGGCGACGCATGGTTCCCGGAAGTTCAAACTTCGTTTTAAATACAACCCACGTTGGAGGTAGTTTGTAGTGTTTGGCGGCAGATAAAGCAGACCGTAGTCCAAGCCAATCACAGTCCGAATCGAACCAAACAAATCATTGAACGTCCAAGGTTATCAGTGGTTCAGTACAGAGTACAAAAGAGGCACTACCACCTCCCTGGCGAGTCACAAAAACGGTTGAAACCGAGGGTTTGACTTGACATTGCTTCTAAAAAGCTATCTCATTTCCAGTCCACCGTGATGTATGTGCACGTGCAGGGATAAAAACGAAACAGGACGGGAGAGAAACGAGAATACAGACGCAACACCAACTCTCCTCTCTCCAGTACGAAGAACCTGTCCTTTCTCCACATCTGTCTCCCTCTCTGTCAGGTAACTCAAGTCTCAAGACAAGCCGCACACCATGGGCGCCACATAGCCTTTACAAGCCTTCACCACAAGTCGCACAACTTCTTCCCTCTTCACTCCCTCCCTCTCTCCCGTGCAGGGACCAGTCGCTCTGTCCGGCGGAGACAGAGCAGCCCGCAGCCCGCCTCTGAGCGGTCCCGCCCCTCTCCCTCTCTCGACCCACGTACAGCACCAGCCGGTCACGTGACGGAGCGAGGCAGGAGGCTTCCTCTCCCCGACCTCCACCGCCCGATCGCTGGTCACGGCAGCCGCCCGCCGCCGAGCCGGGCCCCGTTGCCGGCTGCAGCGTCTACACAGCGCAGTGTCTTCAGGCCGGGAGGTGGGCCGACGCCACTGTTTTAATATGGTTGATAGGCCCATGTTTGAACTCGGTCAACAGGTCGCTGTTCTAACCTGGTTGACAGGCCGCTGCTTCATGCCGTCAGATTGGCCACTGTATAAGGCCGGTGAGCGGACAAAGAACCCCAGCCCGGCCCAGCTCCGGCCGGCACCGCCAGTGACCGAGGGATGAGTCTGCTATGCAGGCTGTGTGTGTGCCGTGTGTGTCGTGTGTGCCGTGTGCCGTGTGCCGTGTGTCGTGTGCCGTGTGCCGTGTGCCGTGTGCCGTGTGCCGTGTGTCGTGTGTCGTGTGTCGTGTGTCGTGTGCCGTGTGTCGTGTGTGTCGTGTGTCGTGTGTTGCCGTGACTGACGGGACGCCCCGGACAATAGCCTCAGGGCGGGGGACGGCGAGAGCCGGGCGGCGCGGGGCTGTGTACCGCGGCTCACCGTGCCAGGGCAGGGGCCGGGCGGCGGCGCGCTGTGTTGGAGTGGGATGTGTTGGGAGGCGGACCGTGTCACGCCATGGTGCAAACAACAGCGGGAGGGGCGCCGGCCGCATCCTGGCATGTCTAAACATAGCACATCGCTGTATGAGGATAGGCGTAGGATAGACGTAGGATAGCCATAGGATAGCCATAGGATAGACGTAGGATAGCCATAGGATAGCCATAGGATAGCCATAGGATAGCCATAGGATAGCCATAGGATAGCCATAGTATACCCATAGGATATACATAGGATAGCCATATGCTAGTTATAGAATAACCCTAGGATAGCCCTAGGATAGCCCTAGGATAGCCCTAAGATAGCCCTAGGATAGCCCTAGGATAGCCCTAGGATAGCCCTAGGATAGCCCTAGGATAGCCATAGGATAGTCCTAGGATGGCCATAGGATAGCCATATGATAGCCATATAATAGCCATAGGATAGCCATAGGACAGTATGGATAGCCATAGGATAGCCATAGCATAGCCATATGATAGCCATAGGATAGCCATAGGACAGCCATATGAGCTGTATGAGGCCTAACCACGACTTGTATGAAGACCGACCGCAGCTGACGGGACGGCTCGCTGGCTGATGGTACACCGCGGGCTGACATCCAGACTGCAGAGGTCAGCGGCCGGCTGACGGACATCTCATAGTCCCATAGATATCTGGCCACATCTGCCTTCCGCGATGACGTGTCTGCCGGCCGACCACTGCTGGCAATAGGCGTCTCCCGGCTCATCTGCCCACACTGTGCCTCAGACCTCAGACACTGTGCCTCTGACACGCCCTGCCAGCGCCTCCTCTGTGTATAACGGGCCGGTCACTGTCCTGGCCTGCCGGCACCCGGCACCCGGCACGCGCCGCGCCGCCCGACGTTCGGTCAGGCGGACACCGTTAGCAAATCAGCCCTCCGCTGCATCCGAGATCGCCTCGCCTCGGCAGCGTCAGTGTCAGCGCCCGAGCCGCCGCTCGCCTCGCCCGAGACGAGCTGTCCCCGAGTCTGGATAGGGCACGAACCTCGCCAGCGACCGAGCTCGCCTCGCCAACGCCTGGGTCACCGCATCGCCCAGCAGCCATACGAGCCCGCGTCTGGTTCGGGAATGGTCCGGGATGGTCCGGGAGTGGTCCGGGAGTGGTCCGGGAGTGGTCCGGGAATGGTCCGGGAGTGGTCCGGGAGTGGTCCGGGAATGGTCCGGGAGTGGTCCGGGAGTGGTCCGGGAGTGGTCCGGGAGTGGTCCGGTCACCGACCGATGCTTAATTCAGCGATAGTCAATAGCGTCACCATCCAGGATGTCAAGCCGCCGCGCCCCGTATATAAGGATGATTGGCTGTGGTGAGGAATGATGCAGGCGGAGTGTATAAGTTGTCGTTTGGTCGCCGGTCGGGCAGTGACCGCGTCGGTGTTGTGGCGTGGTATCGGAACTGCCGAGCGACTGCGGTTCAATGGTCGATACCCGATGGCTGATCACGCTGAATATCTGCTGTTTACTGGCTAGTGAGTATAGTTCAATGTCTGGTGTCCAATCCTAGACGATGAACAAGAGAATGGAGACGTCGTGAAACAATGATGAATTTGCATTGGTAGTCCTGGCTCAATTTAATTAATGAATGAGCTGATGTTTCACGAACTACGAAGCCAGCGAGAATGTGATGCGTCGTACCAAATACGCGACAGCCTGAATGACCCGGGCTGTGACGAGCTGCAGCGTCGTATGACCCTGGCTGGGCGTGGCAGGGGAGACAAAGTTTGCACCCATGTTGCGCTACAACGCACGTGCATAGGGAAACGAGCTCGCAGCCCACACCAGGGGAAAGTCAGACTCTACACCGCGCCACCGAGTTTCCGTGGGGAAAACGTGCGACATGACCTCCCCGCACCGGAGAGGAAACATTCCCATAACGAGAGAGAGAAACACGGCCTGGCCAGGTTTCGCCATCTGTCGCGCACTGGGGCTAAACGAACGGCGGCGCTGGTGCGTTACATTCCTGGCCGTCAGACGGAGTTGGCCAGCGGAAGAAATCGAAATTCTGGCCCGGTTCCCACGTGCCGTGCACGCTGTGCTGACCGCCGCGCCGGTCGGTTGAGGGGTTTGATACAGTGAAAAGACGGGTTTCATTTTCGTCAAATGCGGTAGTTAAACTGGTCAATTAGTGGTCCTTCTCCATTCTAATTTCGCTGAAATTAATAATGAAATGCATTTTGAACTTTGGTGAGGCGGCTCCAACATGCAAAGCTCATATTTGATTTAAATAAGTTCGAATCTTAGCGTTGGTGTTGCTTTTTGATGATGATTGGGGTTTAAGGGCGGGCCGACAACAAAGGTCACATGCCGCCCAGGTGTTGCTATTTCACTTAGCACGGAAATGTACAATGCCGACGCATAAGGTTTGCACATAGCCTCACCGCTCCATCAAGTGTTACTCCTGCGCTATGCCGTAATTCCAGTTCATCGCTCAGCGCAGCAGCTCAGCTCAGCTCAGCAGGTCGCAGCTCAGCGCAGTGGACCATAACCACACCGTTTGGCCCAGATAAACTGGTCCATTTAGCCCAGATGAGTTGGCCGTCTAGCCCAGAATCGTGGGTGCATTTAGCCCAGATCTATGCGGGTGAATTATTCGTATTTACCACCGGTGCTCTTATAGCCTGGCCTGGTGCTCTTATAACCTGGCCCCCAGGCCTGGAACCCGTCGAACAGCTGGTGGATGGTTGCGTGCGTGTTTTGTGCCCACAACACTTTCAAAGTTTCCCCGCCGCGTTAGCCCGGCTACTTTAATGAAGCCGCACCGCAGCCCAGTGAAAACTGCAGACGCGCGGCATAACAGTCAATTACCGGCACCAAGTGAGGCGGAATGAAAAGGCGGCCTGACACCTTCTAACACACGCAAGTACTGCGGGTGATGTTTATCAACACGAAGTATTTATAAACGGACGACACTGGTATGTGTCATGGGACAGATTCACATTATACTATCCCAGTGACAAATCTAGGGGAAAGGTGCTCCAAACGGGTTTGAAACATCATTATCAGATAGCGATACTTTGGGTTTCTATGGGGACTGGTTACCGATGCGGCGCCCTCCCGATATGTTTTGATCTGATCATCTGAGACGTGCTCGCCTGACGCCTACTGACGTGACGGGACCGGCCCCCGGTTATAATGTCAGAGAGAGGAGAGCACCGGGTCGGCCGCTTGTGTGTGTGTGTGTGTGTGTGTGTGTGTGGTGTTGTGGGGTGTGTGTGTGTGTGTGTGTGTGTGTGTGTGTGTGTGTGTGTGTGTGTGTGTGTGTGTGTGTGTGTGTGCACCACCCGCGATGTGCACACAGATCAGCCAACTCTGCACACCAAGACGAACGGCTGGTGTTGACTCCCAGAGCTGGAGAGGGGTCGTTGACGTTCGGGCACCTGTTTTTGAAGCAGGGCTCACTGCGCACAGCTACCACGCTAACGCGATGGACGTCCCGTGGGATGACGTCACCGCTTACGTGCGCACTGCGTATGTACGGGAGCACGTGTGTGCGCAGGAGAGAATAGTTTACTAATTACTATGCAGCAGCGGATCGACGAGACAGCCCCGGTCCGGGCTCCCAGAACCAGACCCGCGGGGGATAGCGAGTCAGAACACCGCTCACCTGAGCAGCAGACCAGCAGTGATATCCGCAGACGGCAGCGGGCCGCCATCTTGGAGTGACGTCAGCTGCAGCAGCGGAGGCGGCAGCGGTGACGGGAGCGAGCAGCAGCGGCGGCGGCGGCGGTGTGAGTGGTGAAGTGGAGGTCCCGAGAGGGCGAGGAACGGCCTGGTGCACCCGCTGTCTCTACAGATGGAGACAGCGACGACGCCCTGGTCTGCCGGAGAGACAGAGAGACAAAGGTCAGGCGGACAGTCATGCGGGCACAGCGGAGACAACGCGGAGTACGTGGCACAGGAGGCGGCGCATGGAAATGTTGACAGTCATCATGAGTCATGACGACAGAATCTGACAAATAAATCAACGACTGAAATATAATACGCGAAATTGTTATGCAAAATCACAAGATGCACACAAGACGGGTGAATATAAATACAGTGAGGTGGTAAAAATACACAATGAACGCAATTGTTTACCCGATGTGTAAAACTGCGGCGAAACGTACAAAGTACACCATAATAATCACGCGACGGAAAAGGCAAGGGTCGACTGTAAAGAAGCTTGTCTTTACCAGTCAAGGCCAAATGACATTAGTTCACTCAGTCCGGTCTCTTGTCAGATCTCTCACATACTGCAGTCAAAAACCACCAGAGTTCAACCACCACAGCGAGGCACATCGACCCGATCCCCTGACTCATTGGCTGTACACGAACACCGCCAGCATCAGCATCAAAACAAGCCAGCGATCGAAACAGCGAGAGAACGGCATGGCGTGCACGATGTAATCAGTGAAACAGCGAAACTGCCAACTGCGACAGCATTGCACAGCGTTTGCAGAGCGCTGCACTGCGGGCTGCGTGTGCAGTGTGCACTGCTGCTGCTGCACAAGGGCATCACACGGAGAACGAGAGGTGATCCCCCGCGGCGGCATCTGCCCTTTTCCATTACCTTCCTCCAACGACGTCTGTGGAAATGTCTGAGGTCTGCCGCACACCTGACTGTCTTCTGACGTCGCCCCGGCGGAGCGCTGTATCCGTGAGGCACTGAATTCCACACGATTGACCGCCACAGACACAGCAGCACACAGCCAGACCTCCCGGACCGGGGAGACCGTCCACCTGAGCCGCGCCACCTCACCAGTCACCGCCTTCAACTGGGGACTGAGCGCGCCACCTCACCGCCTCCGACCGGGGACTGGGCGCTCAGCTGGGAGAACACCGCCACCCTCCTGCCGACCCTGAGGTCAACTCCGTCACCGCCCGGCTCGGTCACGCGGAACTCGGATTGCGCAACACCTGCCGCTCGTCATCCTGTCCTGATTCTTCGCCTCACTTGACCGAGAAGGCCTCACCTCTCCAGTGACTAACCGCCGCCTGATCCAACCCAACCGGAACCTCAGCTACTCAGGCGCCCCATCTCGGCATCAATGACGTATCACCACCCTATCCAGCCTATAACCGGACCGGACATCCCATCGCTGAAGTGACTAACCGCCGCCCTATCCAGCCAGCCTGACCGGAGTTGCGCTGACTCGAGACTCTGACTCAGGGTCGCCCCATCCATGTCAGCGGGTCAGCCGGCGCCCAGTCAGCTCCGGTCTCCCCCTCCCCCTCCCTCGGTTCCAGGCCTCACGGGAACGGTCACATTCCCTAAAAGCTCCGCCGCGCTGCCGCATACCGACTGAGCCCGAGAAGCACTTTCTAAATCTGGTAGCGGGTCACCTGACGGCCGCCGCGTCAGCCGCCGATCCGCTGGTCACGGGACCGCCGGCCGCCGCCGCTGGCATGATCACCTGACCGCCGTCAGCCGCCGCTGAGTTGTCATGTGATGGACAGCTGTCCGCGGGAGAGAAGTTAATGTCGCGACTCTGGGACGAGATTTGATAGAGCTGCCGAGCGTCAGAAACGGGCGGTCTGGCGAGACGCCGCCGCCACCGCGTTCGCTTTCGGACGAGCTCGGATGAGCCACGCACGGACAGTCTTAAAATCCCCGCCCAGCGGACCTCGCAGCGCCTAATTGTCAGCTCTATGATGTCCAAACTCTGGGCGCTGTTATTTCAGTACCAGTACGCCTCCCATCCCGACCGAATCTGAACTCGTCCCTCGCAGAGCGTCGGTGTCAGTGGCCTCGGCCGTCACAGCCTGCCCCGTGCCCACCGACGCAGGTAGTCTTTTGTTCGTGTTTATTTCCCAGGCTCCGACGCCAACGGAAGTCTGTCGATGCTGTGCGTTCCCCGGCCTCGACATCCCGCAGCCCCGGAGGCAGAGAGACCCTCGTGTCGCGTGTCTGTGCTGCCATGTGTTGTGGTCGGCCGTGTTTGACTCTCGTGTCGCGGGTCTGTGCAGTGTGCAGTGTGCTGCCATGTGTTGTGGTCGGCCGTGTTTGCGGCGGGACACCTGAGGCGTGATGCTACACTGCTGCCGCCGCCGCCGCCACTGATCGTGATCTGCGGCCTATCAGCGCGGCCGGCATCAACACTGAACCACGGTCCGATGACCCCGAACGTAGCCGGCCGGAACGGAATGTGTCCATGACCGGGGTCATTAGAAGTTATCGGGCGTCATTCGGAGGCACTGGGCAGGGCGGATCCATGGGGAGGGGCATCGGACTTCGGAGTCATGCTTGCCCCAAAGAAAGAAAGGGAACATAATTCGCTCGAAAGTATTCGCATTTTCTAATTTGAAAGACGATCAAAACAGCACATACCAAGGTAAGTGTCCTTTAAAATAAGATCTTGATAAAAAAGTAGCTTTTGATATTGTGTCAGACTCTTTGCTGGCTCCCTTCCCCCCCCCCCCCATCCACCAACCCTCAAATAAACAACTGTTTTGCAGTACTACTGGATCCGCCAGAGTCACCGGACTCACCGGCTGTCACTGAATATGACGTCACTGGTTCTACGCGTCGGTCAGTGATCTCTGGGCGGCACGTCGCCTGTGGTTACGCCCACTGAATGTCAGGCAGTAACGGACGCCCGGGCGACGGCTCCCGTTACCAGTCTGCCGCGCCATACTGTCTATCCTGGGCCTACTGCCCGAGCTCACGATGACGTGCTATTGTTCGGGAGTAGCCTCGGGTATAGCGCAGAAATCAGAGCAGGCAGAGAGGAAGAGACAAAACGGAGCTGACCGTCGGCGGTACTGAGGGGATGAAACGCACGAGCTGGCCGATTTTCTGAACGTTCAACAGCTCTGCTTACGTGTTTTGGTTATTGCATTTCCATGTCGTAAAATACCTAATGTCCTAATAACAGACGTTTTGCCTTGGTATCGAACCATTATCATAATGACTTATTTATCCATGATTATGTGTTGTTTGGTCAATCAAAAGGAAATCGTAGTGGACCATTCGAATGAAAATCACACGTGACCGGCTATGGGAGAATGTGGTGATTTTTAACCTACATAGTCAGTAGTCACACGCAAACCGGACCCTGAACAAGAATGACGCGCTGAAGGAAAACTTTCGCGTTGTACCACCAGGCACACTCGCTATTCGGTATAACATGCCTCCGACCGCACCCAACGGCAGGCAATCAGAACCAACCCTACCATAAAAGGACAAGTGAAAGACTTCCTGCCGAGCCGTTCGGGAAGCCCTACCGTCTACAGCCTTGGCCCTGCCTGTCGCGTTACCATGCCGTTTTCAAAGCAGCCCAGTCCGCCGCGCCTCACTGGGCCGGCGACCGAAAGCTGTGCCGGCCGTGCTCGTCGCCGGCCTTGTACGAGCGAAAAACCGGCCCACCCATCACAGCATGTGTGCCACATACTGGTGAACGGACGGCCGGTACGCACCATACACGCCGGTACAGCGGTGACACGGGCGGACGTGAAAACTGGGCTTTATACACCGCCGGCGGCACGCTGGGATGGGACATTATTGTGGTAAACAGGAACGTGCGAACGGCGGCAGTTTCGAGGCCAAATTCAGTTACTAGTCGATTTCGGGAATCGGACTATTCACTGGGGAAAGCTGCTTATAAAAATTCACTTGCTCACTTTCAACTGCGCATGACTATATTGACTATCCGTTGCAGGTTCTTACACACCATAGTGGAACGGAACGCTATGGCATACTAGACCAGGGAACGCTGCAGTAGACCATTATAGATAGCCTGGCATATGGCAGAGGCCAGAGCGCCTCAGCAAAGCTCCACAGACTACTCACAGCCTGGGATTACCGTCCGTCCCCAGCTCAAGGTCAAAGTTAAACCCTTCAGCACACAACAGAAATGGACGGACGACAACTGAGCTCGGCCGGCGAACTCCAGCCACTAGGTGGCGGATCCTGTAATCCTTCGCCAGCTTAGAAGCAAGCGCGCCAGACGCTGTCATCCGTCAGCTTTACCTTCCCAGGTCCTGACGTTCAAACTCGGACCGTCTCAGCATTATCAGCATCACGGGATGAGGATCCAGTCTTCAGAGGTGGACACCATCACCAGTGTAAAAATCGCACGACTCGTGGAACATAAGCAGGCGAAGCTGCACAGAGAGACTTCACGACACGCGAGATGACAGGGGACAGCCAACCTCCACAGAGGCAAGGCGTGATGGCGTGACTTGGCTGCCTGATGGATTTTACAGAGACCATACGGAGAAGCAAACCCGCGCAAAAAACACACTGCAAGACGGCGTGACATCACAGCCAGATTAAGACCACGACACATGGAACAGCAGAGTTAAACGTCATTCATGGGTGGAGCTTTTCAGAAAAAGTTGGTGGGGCAGAATGTCATACTGACCGAATGTTTTGTGTGGTAAAGGCGGAAAATTTCATTTTCATGCCAGGAAACCATACAATCTGTCGTTTTTCATGGTCAAGGTGAAAAATGAAAAAATGAAATATTATAACGTCAGAAAAACTTCAAATCTGACAAAAGTTTGTGGGGGCAAAACACGACACGGTGAGGACGAACTCTCAAAATTGGTGGGGCAGTGGACCCACCATTTGAATAGGTAACTTCACCCGTGATACATATATCAAACTAGGATATACAAACTACAGATACTCTGTGAAAGTGAAATAGCGGCAGCAGACAACATACACCTCAACAAAGACGCCGCATGCCAGCGTGACTTCACAGCCAGCTAAAAATCTCACGGAGCAGCGGACCACCAAAACCACACCTCCACAGAGATGGTGTGACTTCACAGCCAACTAGAGATCACACGGAGCAGACGGCCTGACTTGACAGCTTCGTGACTTCACGGCCAGCTCGGCGTGGAACCACAGACCGGCCGGCACCTGGCGGCGCGTTGAACCCGTGATAACAAAAACCTCTGCCGCCGCCGCCGCCGCCGCCGCCGTCACCGTCTGCCCAGCTTTCCCAGCCGACCGAACCAGCCGAAACCGAGAGGCACGGAGCAGCAAAAAGGCAGCGGCATACCAGCCGGGCCGGCGGCGGGGCACAGCGGGTGCCTCGCTGTGGGGGAGACGACCCTGGGTGCCGGCCCTGGACTCCAGCCCTGGACTCCTGCTCCGGCTCTGGCTCCGGTTATGATCCTGGGTGCTTCGGCTCCAGGTTTATTTATTATTTCACTTCGCTAAGCCATATCCGCTGCATGCAACGGCTATTCCAATGACTCGGCTGTCAAAAACACAATACAATATTGGGCTTGGGTAACGCAACACTCATACATCATGTACGCTACGCATCTCAGAGCACACAGCACAAAACGCAACACAATCTCTCATAAACGAGTGCAGTGAGTCATAAGACTACGTCTCACGCTCACGCTCCATCAGGTTCCGGTCCCGGATGATACAACCCTTGGGGGCTCGCTCCGGTTTACTAGCGGACCTAGAAGGGATATAGTTAGTTAGTCCTGGGGACAAATTGCACAAAACTGGCAAAATTACACAAGCTTGTGGGATTTAACCTGCTTATGAATTAATAACCGATTGAATAAACAGTCTTCATGAAAGTGATGTTAATTTTCTCCTTCAGTAAATGTATAACATTTTCAGCCGATACCAGTCGTTTGCGGGGCATCACGCGGACTGACACCCTTGGATCCAGCCCGACCCCGGTTCCAGTTCCGGTTCCAGTTCCGGCCAGACCCCGGCTCCAGTCCCGGCCCCTATTCCCCCACCCTCCAGACATCCCTCGTTCCCGGCGGCAGCAGCGGTGTCGTCAGCGTGGGAGTCGGCCAGCCAGGCCACCGGCCACGTGACGGGTCGGCCTGAATTTCACTTTCCGCGCCTGGCTGAATGGGTGACACACACCCGGCGGTGGCGGTGGTCTGGTCGGCGGGGAGCGGCACCGAAAGGAGAGCGGAGTAGAGCGTGGGGCGCGCGCGTGCCGCAGTCCGACACGGCTGGGACGGATTGGTGATGGCGATGGTGATGGTGATGGTGATGGTGATGGTGATGGTGGTGGTGATCTTAACGGTGGTGATGGCGGTGTTTTGGGGTTTAAAAGCGCCGGAACTGCTGCGGTTGTATCATTCATTTGTATGACGACCGATTTCCTACACTGGGCAATATGACGTGGAAGACAGATGCGCGGGTTTCTGTCGTCCACTTCACAGGTGGAGCAAGAAACATGTCAGTGTGCTGAATTTATCGGCCAGTTTTTGCTTGGCATTGTAGATAAGTGCCACCAACACCATCCATCGAATAGTCGAACTAATTGCCAGTTGTTAACCTTCATCGGCGCCTGCAAATATAACCTTTGATATCTGATAGCGAGGTCATAGTAGATCTGACGGCTTAGTAAGCAAACACATTGCACTACAGCTTTAATTTTCTACTTGGCCGCGTCTGTTAACGGGTATGGCTTCCTGCACTGTCATAGAATCAACTATCAAGGCCAAACTGCAAAAAGAGTAATCGCGGAGCGACGTGGGTCGAACAAAGGTCGCTTCTTGTCACTTTTGCCAAAGCTTTACAGTAGAGCCGCTAGCTGCTGTAGGTGCTTTACCGGTCTGCGTCTCCAATCATACAGGTAAGACCTTGTCTTATTGAGCCGAGATACATTCCGAGAGAGCGTATGACGCAAACACGCCTACACGCGGCCGGCTGACTCCAGCCGCTGGCTGCAGTATCCGGGAGTGACTGTTAGCTCAGCGCGGTCACTCCCACAGTTTCCGGGCAGGGTGTGACGGCTAGCTGCCTGATATCCAGCCGGGATCTGGCCGCTATCCAGCTGGGATCTGGCCGCTATCCAGCCGGGATCTGGCCGCTATCCAGCCGGGATCTGGCCGCTATCCAGCTGGGATCTGGCCGCTATCCAGCTGGGATCTGGCCGCTATCCAGCCGGGATCTCACGCGGGATATCGGCTGGGATCTCAATGGGAACTCTGCTGGGATCTCACATGGGAACTCGGCAGAGATCTCGTCTAGGATTTCACGTGGGATATCGGCTGGGATNACAGTCACAGCAGCCGTCACAGTCACAACAGCCGTCACAGTCACAGCAGCCGTCACAGTCCCGTCACAGTCACAGCAGCCGTCTCAGCTCAGACTGGCCGCCTGCGGCCCCACTGTGACATCAGCTCAGCTCAGCTCAGCTCGGCGGTGCGGACGGCTGTGCAGTACTGACAAAGGCGGCCATTGTCGGCCACTGTGTCGGCACACAGCGGCGGCCCTGTGACACAGGCCCGGCCCGCCGACGGCCGCTGAGAGAGCTACCATCTCCGACTGACGGCACCGACAGCTCCGCTACCGTGACCGTGTGGTGTCGGCGGCATGCCACCCGTCCCGTCCCGTCCCAGGCAGGGACGGTTACCACCGCCCGCACAGCTGATACAGGCAGGGCCGACAGAAGGGCCCCCGTGTCGTCACTGGCCCAGCCGTGTCGTCACTGGCCCAGCCGTGCACAGGCGTGGGAAATTGATAATGCGTTGCGTGCCGTTGGCAGGAGAGCTTCTGAGATCTTGGGTGGCTCCCTTACCCTGACTAGGCCTCCCAGTGAAATACCTCCAGTCCACTCTAGTCGATAATGCAATGCAAGGTCATCTTTGGAGTCAGCTTAGCCCAAGGAAACCTGGCAAAAAATGGCAAGGCTTATCAGGTAACTAGACTCACTTTCAATGTTCTGACAAGGTGGCCGCTGAGGCGAGATAGACCCGATCAGAAATGAAAACTTCGCCGGCTTAACACAACACAGCGCGGCATCGGAAAACAAACGAGAGGCCACATGGTACGTCATGTGAGCACGATGAGGCCCGCTCAGCTGATCACCGTGTTTATAATCAAACTCACTGTGCTTAAGGTTATCACAACGCGCGGCCGCGCAGCAGCAAACCGCCCCGGAGCGCTCGGCACGTTCTATACACAGCGCCTGAGTCAGTCGCCTTAATCGTTTGTTATCGCCGCGGCGGCCGGCACTGCCAGGCCGGGTACCGGCGGCGCTGGCAGCCAAATGGAGCTAACTGGAGCTCAGCAGGGCAGCGGTCTCCGACCCACGGCTGGCACGCAGCTCCCTCTCTCTCTCAGTCTGAGACTGACTGCCTCAGTCGGACCGTGTGGGTGTTGGCGTGCCGGCCGGCCGGCCGCTGCTTATTTAGACACAGAGTGTTGGGAGCAGCAGGTGACGGCCGGCCAGCCCTCACACGCCCCCGGTACAGCGGCGCAGCTACTCAGCGCCAGCCAAAACACCAGCAGTGCGCCGCCAGGCGCCAGCTCACTACGATAGCAGAGCGGCCGACAGGTCAGCAGCCGCCGCGCATCCGGTACCGGCCGAGCAGCTAAAATCGAACACACACCCCCACACGAAAACACACACCTGCCTACCCCGCCTGACGGAGGGCGGCGGCCGATAGATGGCAGTCGGTGCACGCATAACCGGCCTCCGTCTGTCAAACTGTACAGACTCAAACTGTACAGACGCTTACAACATGCTAAACGATCCCGGGCTGCCATAAAACACATCGGATAGTTTCATGAAATCGAATGGTCACATTTACCAATATTTCAGTGACTATTTTAAGACAACACTATGGATTTAAACAAAAATAGTTGTATTATACAAGACAATTAATCCACTGTTTCACATCCCATGAATTCGCACGGGTTCGTATAGTCACTGCCTCCTGCTGATGCGTCCCCTACTGATGCACAGTAGGGTCGGCGGCGCCGCGTGCCGCCGCCACCCCAGACAATACCATTACGGAGGCTCATCTCTCACAGAGCCGTTCAGAGCGCAGACAGAGTTCCCGGGGCGGACAACGGAGCCAGCAGCACGGCACGGGGCCGCCTGGCAGACTTCTGCTGCCGTCCCAACACAATGGCACAGTCACCCTCATCCAGGGGGCTCGCTCTCAAAAGGACGGTGGAGTCGACTGCCATGCTCCTGCGGCTGCGGTACAGCGAGTATCGTGACATCTTTAGCATGCAAACATGACGTCTGGCCGAGAGAGTCGGTGTGGTCAAACTTGCGGCCGGAAAGGCGCGGCCTCATGAGAATAGCATATCAATTATGCCCAAAGGCGATCGAGGGCCGTAGCAGCTGACGAAGAGACGCTGCTAACATCATCAGATCAGAGACAGAAGTCCAGCATCGGTCGGCCACAGCTGGTATTCCATTCCTCTCACCACCACATGCCACTCAACTTGTCGTGCCCTCGCTACCCTCCCCGTCAGCGTGCGGCTGTACCCGGCTGTGTACCCGGCTGTGTACCCGGCTGTACCCGACTGTACCCAGCTGTACCCGACTGTACCCAGCTGTACCCGACTGTACCCGGTTGTACCCGGTTGTACCCGGTTGTACCCGGCTGTACCCAGACTCACCCTGAATGATGTAGCTGGCCATGAGCGCGGCCGTGTTGTCGTTACACTGCAGGTGGCCCTGCGACAGGTCGCGTTTGACCTGCAGCGCGAACTGGTAGCGGGTGAACTCGTCCTCGAGCTGGGCCGGGTCCGGCGTGTAGAACTTGACGCAGAACCAGAGGATCGGCTGGTGGGGGGCCAGGTCCACCTGGCGACCCATCGGCCGCTCCAGGTCCAGCCAGAACTGCCGACACACACACACAGCGGAACACACACACAGTCAGACCGGGACAGACGACAGGTTCGTGAAGGACAAATATGCCCCCCCCGTGGAGCAGTCGCGTCTGAGTCGTGCTGTCACGCGACATTGGCCGCTCAACAGAACGGCACGCAGCAGGAGCAGCAGGAGGTGCGCCGTCCCCGCTCAGCCGGTCAGCAGTCTCCGGTGTCAGTAGCGCCGGCAGCCGGCTGTGGCCCGGAGAACGCCGTCCGCTCCGACCCCGCCTGCTGCTGCTGCTGCTGCTGCTGCTGCTGCTGCTGCTGCTGCTGCTGGCCGCCGGACAGGCAGACGGCGCGTCTCCGTTCTCTCGTCAATCCGGCACCGCCGCGCCCAAACAAACAGCTCGGGCGGCCCGCGCCACAGGACACCGCGCCCGACACACCGACTGACGCGAACGACAGACCCGGCCGAGGGAGCGAAGCAGCGGACGACGGACCCCCCGCCCGCGCCGGCCGCTGGCTTCGCTCCGTCCGTCTGTGTGTCTTCTGTCTGCTCTCCCACACACCAGCGTGCGCGCTTCGCGTGTGGCGGCCTGTTGTTTCTACCAGGACGGTTGTGTTCCGCGCTGACCCATGTGTGTGTGTGTGCTGTGTGAGTCGGAGGCGGTGATACGTCGGCCAGTTGGTCGGCTAAAAAACCCGGACCCGCCCGCTGCCCGGCCCCGCCCCGACACCAGTTGGTGACACACGGCCGCCGCCGCCGGCCCGGTGACGCCCTGCCTCTGTGATCTATGCGGCCGGTTCAGCCGGGCCGCAGCCAGCCATGCAAAAACACAGAACGATGCGTCCGATCGGCGGCTCGTCTGGCGGGGCGGGCCGCCGGACGGCGACACGGCTGCAGCTCGTTCTTCGGACCGTTCCGGCGCGCTCTAATAACTCCGCCCAGCTGGCTCCACCCAGCGCCTCATTTCGGACCCGTTGTGGTTTGAATGTCGTATTGACTGTTGCGTGATATGGTGGACTGTGATATTTGAATGTGTGCTGGCGCGGCTGCGGGGACGAGCTGACTCGTTGTTCGCGCTGGCGAGTACGTGCCGTCTCAGCGGTTTGGTGTCAGATGACGGCCCTGGGTCTGGCAGTGAGATTAGGGGCGGCGGGGGGTGGTTTGAGGGTAGCCGGCATGCGTCGGCGGCAGTTGGCTGGTATGACGGTACGGTGAGGATTGAATATAGTGATGTTGAGAAGAGGTGTTTTTTCGTTCCAAACTACAAGTAATTTCGGCTCCAGTGATGCTGTGAGCAGTGGCGGGAGAGGACCTGGAGATGGCAAGCGAGAGTGGAGCGGAGGTGCGGGAGGCGGGGCGACAGGCGAGAGGCAGGAGGCGACAATTAGAAGTAAGTACCAGCCTTCACGCGATCAATCCCCGAGTTTTGACGGGTTCGACTAACGTTGGTCGATGGCTCGAGCAGGGGCACTGCCTTGTGCGGGCCTAAGATCAGTGTCGCTGATGGCCGTGCTGCCTACTCGACTGCCGCGGGCCCGGCGCCTTCGCCGTGTGGTCGCGAATGACGCCGGCAACGCGGTACCATCTGGCAAGTGTAAAGGCCAAACTTTTCAAGGCCTTTGCTATGGACCCGTTCTCTGCACAGGCGGAGATGGTCCGACGACGCCTTCGGCCCGGAGAAACGGCAGACGTTTACCTGGCGGAGCTGCAGCAACTTGCAGAGCTGATGGGCGGCTTATCAGAGAGGACGATCGCCATCTTCTTTGTGAACGGCCTGCCTGAAGCAGTACGATCAGCGGTGCGCGACGGCATCGACGGCGACACACTCGACCTGGAACGCATCCTGGACCGAGCACGGTCGGTGCTGTCCAGGGCGGCGGTGACGTATCCGAGCCGGTGGGCAGCTGCGGCGGTGGCGGCCCGGTGCGCAGCCCCGCCCCGCCCCACCCAACGGAGCGTGACGTCAGAGGGAGTGGCCGTCAGCGGGCCCCGATCGGTGCTGGTTGTGCGGCCGGCCGGACACATTGCCCGAATGTGCCCAAACGGCCACGGCGGAGGAGTTTTTATTCAGGCAAAGTGACTCCTCCGCCGCACAACATGCCGGGAGCGGGGCACCAATAGTGACGCTCATGATTAACGGACAGCTGTGCCACGCGCTGGTGGACACGGGATGCGAGGAAACTATTGTTTTCATTGGGTTTACGCCTCAGTGGGAGCAGTGCGAGGCGGACATGAGGGCGGTAAACGGCAGTGCTGTGCGGTGTTGTGGGAGGGCAGATGTGTGCCTGGAAGCGCAAGGCCGCCGGGCTGCGGTACGCGCTGTGGTGGTAAGGGAAAGACTGATGGGTGTTAGATGTGTTGTTAGGGATGACTTGGTGTGGAGGCGCTGGGTGGAGTGTTTGTTGGTCGGGAGAAGTCGGTTCGGTGGAGACGGTGTCGGTGACTCTCTGTAACACAGGCGGCGCTCAGGCCGGCGGTCCAGATTGAGATATCGGAGGGTTAGGCGGATAGAGACCGGCCGATTTCGTGGCGGAATTTGGCGGGGGAAAGTGGCAGGTTACGGGTGGAAGTGGGCGAACGGGGAGGGCCCCGGTTGGTTGGAGGAACACGTGTCGCAGTATTTGCTGTGCCGCGAGAGGGCGCAGTTCGTGAAACAATTTGATGCGGAGCTGGCTGTGGTAATTGATGAGGGGTGGCTGCAGCCGTTACGATGGCGGAAGGACGGGCCCAGCGAGGGGGCTGATTCCGCTCAGTGGCGCGTGGTTCAGGACGCAAAGGAAATGGTGAGCCGGTTCTGGACTACCGCGAGCTGAACGAGCACCTGGCGCCGCACACCGCTGACGCTGACGTGTGTTGCGAGCAGCTTCGTAAGTGGCGGCGCCACGGAGACAACGTTGCCGTCATCGACCTGAAGAAGGCGTTTCTACAGCTCCACGTTGCTCCGAGCTATGGCTTTTCAGACGTGGTGTGGGTGGTCGGCGATACTTGTCTCACTCGGTTGGGCCTTTCGACTGCAGCGTCGCCCCCCCTGATCATGGCGGGCGGTGGTGCGGGAAGTGCTTCGACCAGGACTCGACTTGGCGACGGCGTTGCTGCCTTAATGTGCTGGACGACCTGTTGTTCAACGAGGACCATCGTCTCGTCTCGGAGGGTCGCGCGGCCTTCGCTATGTTCGGGCTCGCTGGCAAGCTCCCGAGCGCGCCTCAGTGGCGCGAGACTGTCTGGGACTACGGTGGGGAAGGACGTGGACCCGGTTGCCTTGCGATGGGCGCGATGGATGGGGGAGAACCGGCGCGACCACCTGACGTGGCTGGCACAGACGGTCAGTGTTCGCGTGGGCGGGGCAAACTCACCTTCACACATGCCCGTTCGCGGGGTGGCTGCGACCAGCCGGTCGCGTGGCTGAAGAGGTCGGCGATAAGGCGAGCGAGACTGACACGCCTATTCGTGACAAAGATTCCAGAGGGGCAGGTCCAACAGAGGTGGCTTCGGACGGCGTGGTGGAGGTTGACCCCTCGCGAGGACAATTGGATCGTCACAGGTGCGCTGTCGTGGTCTGACGGACGCCAGCGCTTATCGCTCGGGGCGTGGTGCTGGCTGACCAGCCAACTGACGCAGTCGTGGAAGACGCCCGCGTGGCTACGCACGGGAAGCGGACTCAGAATGCTATTAATATTGTCAGAGTAGACGCCGCGGTAAATGGCGTCAACATGGCTTTGGCGTGGGGATTCCGGCGACTGGACGTACGCACGGACTCGGTCACAGTCCAGCGATGGCTGAACGACGCGCTGTCCGGAAAAGCAAGACTACGCACCAAGGCGCAGTCCGAAGATGCTGATCGGACGGCGCCGTAGCTGTGTTTCGAACAGGCTGGTGACGGAGTACGAGGGCCTTGAAACCCAAAAACGTGTTCAGGACGCTGGTGCCGTCGGCTGCTAATCGCGCTGACGAGTTTGACGGCGTGCCCCAAGGAGTTGGCTTGCGCCAAAACAGCCCGTAGACGCAGTGGTAAGCGCCCGTCAGAAGGACGGTTCACGGGCGAGCGACATTCGAGCTGTTCATGAAAACATCGGACACCAGGGGGTTGAGGCGCACTCTCTGGTACGCTCGTCGTGGGCTCGGCCACCAATCGGGTGACAAAATCGGCGGTGCGTGCCATCGTTCAAAAGAGTTGTCAGGTGTGCGGCCTCAATCGGACCCGGGCTCCGGAACCGATTGGAAGCCGGATTCTCTGTGAGTTCGAGCGCACATGGGACCGCCTGCGATGGACGTGACGGCACTTCCGTGGTCACCGTGTTATCTGACACTTGGTAGACTGTAGTCCATCACGCTATGCCATCTGGGTCAGATTGGACGGTCGATGGCAGTGGAGATTGTCAGACAGCTGGAGAGCATCTTTTTGGAGAGGGGGAGCCCCATCAGAGATTCTGACGGACAAGCCGCCACCGAGTTCCGTGGATGGGCGATGATGGCGCTCGCGGCACGATGGGAATCAGATGATGTTCCGTGCCGGCGTACGAGCCTGCGATGGGAACGGATTGTGGAGCGGCATCACGCAACCATCAAGGGTGATGGCCACCGCCAAGGGCCTTGCGCTTGTGCCAGGAGGCTGATCCATCGGTACAATGCCACGCCCTAAGGACGGGACGTGATGCCGCGACGGCTCGATGAACAGAGTTTCCGCCATGCTGGGAGGAAGATCTGGGATGTGTGCCCACAGCAAGGAAGAAGAAGGCCCGGGACCGTTCCTGTACCACGGCTCCGGGGCGTATTTCGTGTCGGCGACACCGGTTGTGGGTGGCGGAAGCGGGGGACGCTGCATCTCCAGTCGCGGAGTAGAATTACCAAAGGGTCTCCTCCCAGAACGCCCATTGAGTGTGGGCCGGTGTCCCGTTGCATGTCCGCAACCTTCGCCCATCGTATGGAAAAGTTGAAGCAGATCCCAACCATCGGGACTCGCTGCCGCCTCGCCGATTACCAACTATGATGATGATGTGATGTGCCTAGTACCGATTCGCGGCGTGCTCCAGAGCACTTAGCGATCGAGGCACCCCCCAGATTAGGCCAATTCTGATTGACCCTGCATATCCGAGGCGCCTCCCAACGTGGTCACGGAACCCGTGACACGTGTGGCTAGCGAAACGAGTGACGCGGACGATACGGATGTGAAGGACGAGGAAAGTATCGACCCCGGCACAGAGGACGCTGTGGATCAGCCCGGTCCGTCTAGAGGGAGCCAGGTGACGAAGCCTAGACGTAGCTCTGGGTGCGCGTCCTGTGTCCGCTATGGAACAATCCGGTGGGATGTTGATGATGTATTAGATTGTTTGTTTAAAACAGGGGGTGATGTGTGTTTGAATGTCGTTATGATTGTTGCGTGTATGGATGGAACTGAATAGTTGAATGTGTGCTGTGCGCGCTGCGACGAGCTGGACTCGGTGGTTCGCGCTGCGAGTACGTGGCTCGTCTCAGCGGTTTGGTGTCAGATGACGCCCTGGGTCTGGCGTGAGATGAGGGGCGGCGGAGGGTGGGTCTGAGGTAGCCGCATGCGTCGGCGGCAGTTGTTGTGGTATGGACGGTTACGGTGAGGATTTGAATATAGTGGATGGAGTGGAGAAGAGGTGTTTTTCGTGCAACTACCACCGTGTCCTGGCTGCCGGGCAGGTACGGCGGGCCAGCCCGGCTCTCCTAGCCGCCGACGGCCGACACCGACGGTCTCCTCAACTGACACCGGGTCCGGGACGGTGATCTCTCACCTACGTCCCCGTACAGCGCGGCCATACGACACTGGGACCGACATATACGACACTGGGACCGACATATACGACACTGGGACATATACGACACTGGGACCCGGGTACCGCGGTGGCGGGGGGCAGGCCGCAACTCTCACCTTGACGCCCTGCGAGTCGACGTACTCCAGGCCGAAGTAGTCCGTCTCGAGCAGGTTCAGGTGCTTACACACCATGTCGAACAGCGTCCGCCCCGGCGACTTCAGCTGAAACACAACACAGATCAGCGTGAGACACGTTACGGAATATAATCCCTTCTTCCACGAATACCTTGACAATAGAGACATAGTGGCTGGGCGGCGCCAGCAGTGTCAATATTCCTCCCTCGGAGGGCAGGTAACCGGTGTAGATGACAGCAAGCACACCACACCGAATACATCCGCATAGTCACACATAGTTTAGCATAGCATCATTCGGCGCGGTGTGATCACCGGCACTCGGGACTGCCGCCCGAGTCCTACCAAGACGCAGAACTGATCAGACTCGGGACTGCCGCTCGAGTCCTGCCAAGAACGCAGAACTGATCAGACTCGGGACTGCTGCCTCAGTCCTGCCAAGACGCAGAGCTGATCAGACTCGGGACTGCTGCCTCAGTCCTGCCAAGACACAGAACTGATCAGACTCGGGGCTGCTGCCTCAGTCCTGCCAAGACGCAGAACTGATCAGACTCGAGACTGCTGCCTCAGTCCTGCCAAGAAGCAGAACTGATCAGACTCGGGACTGCCGCCGCAGTCCTACAAAGACGCAGAACTGATCAGACTCGGGACTGCTGCCTCAGTCCTACAAAGACGCAGAACTGATCAGACTCGGGACTGGCCGCCATCTCGTCCCCTCTCTTTCATATTTCCGTGATACATCTGACGCCTGATGAACACCGGATCTCAGAGGCACAGCAGATGCTCACTCCGCACGAGCACCGTGACTGAGCTGTCTCCCTGACGCTACAGCTGAGCGGCATAGGAAGGCGTCACGTCACGGGCTATTGTGTACGGAATGTTGACTGCACGTTATCGATCAGAAGTCGGCTGGTTAACACAACACAGCCAGGTGGTGCCTTGTCCACCGCCGCCTGGCCGTCGCCACCGCCCGAGCAGCCTGCATTAAACAGTAAAAACTGCAGGCACGCCATTTATTTATTTATTTATTTATTAACCTCGTAGTAGCCGTCCCTGTACATGGCCGAAGCCAAATGGGCTATTCTTGGCACAGAGTCAATATGTTGGCGTTGAAGTGGGTAAAAGACAAGCATGCAGTACAGTTAAAAGTATAAATGAACATATTACAGTCTGCATAAAGTCATTACAGTCTACAGTCTGTCCCTGCCCGGCAGCAGCCACAGCAGCAGGCGATCTGCAGATGCAGACAGAACTCAGAGCGGTCACAGCCGCACCAGATAACAGAACTCAGAGCGGTCACAGCCGCACCAGATAACAAAACTCAGAGCGGTCACAACCGCACCAGATAACAGAACTCAGGGCGCGGTCACAGCCGCACCAGATAATTGCCAGGAAGTCCATCTCTCTGGTGATATCAGATGTTGCTTCTGCTGACCCAGCCGTGAAGCCGACACGCTGTTGTGTCTCTCTAAGCAATACATTCCAGATATAGTCTCACACTGGCCACTGCCATAGCTAACACTCACTATCGCGGTCCCTCCAGCTGAGCTGAATAATTCGTAACTTCCCGCTAATCAGCGGAAAGTTTCGTTGATTATTTTCACGTCGGGCCGAGACGCCGTGGTAGGGAAGGGAGTGGGTAGAGGGCACCCATCCGCCGGCGGCCAGCCGGGACTCGTGGCCCTGCATCTCACCTGAGTGGCGTGCGCGCGTGTGTGTGTACAAACATATGTGTTGTGGTGACATGTGTGTGAATGTTGTGTGTGTGTGTGTGTGTGTGTGTGTGTGTGTGTGTGTGTGTGTGTGTGTGTGTGTGTGTGTGCGCGCGCGCGCGTGCGCGCGTGCGCGTGTGTGCGTGTGTGCGTGTGTGCCGCGCGCTGCCCGGGGCCGGGTCGGCCGTGTGGCTACATACGGCCAATCCGCAGCTCTGCCGGCTGACATTTCCTGCCGGCGGCCGGCCGGCAGAGCTGCGTGCTCACAGGCGGCCACCGAGCCAGCACCGTCGGCCGTGTGACGTCAGAGGCGGTTGCTCGGCCGGCCGGCACGTGCCGGCGGCGGTGATCGCTCAGCCAGAGACGGCTGCCGAGGACGGCACCGCGCGCAGCTCAGCGGCCGGCACCGCCGATATACACCTGCTGCCCTGGGCCGGGACGCGACTGCTCCAACCCAGTCATAGGCAGACTGGTGACTGTCCCTGGGCCGGCCGCCGACTGCTCCAACCCAGTCATAGGCAGACTGGTGACTGTCCCTGGGTCGGCCGCCGACTGCTCCAACCCAGTCATAGGCAGACTGGTGACTGTCCCTGGGCCGGCCGCCGACTGCTGCCAACCCAGTCAAGGAGACTGTGACTAGTCCCTGGGCCCGGCCGCCGACTGCTCAACCCGAGTCATAGGCAGGACTTGGTGACGGTCCTGGGCGGCCCCGACTGCTCAAACCAGTCCATAGGCAGGACTTGGTACTGTCCCTGGCGGCCGCCGACTGCTCCAACCCCAGTCATAGGAGACTGGTGACTGTCCCTGGGCCGAGGCCGCCGACTGCTCCCAACCCAGTCATAGCCAGGCTGTGACTGTCCCTGGGCCGGCCGCGGACTGCTCCAACCCAGTCATAGGCCAGACTGGTGACTGTCCCTGGGCCGGCCCGCCCCGACTGCTCCAAACCCAGTCACTAGGCAGACTGGTGGACTGTCCCTGGCGGCCCGTCGACTGCTCCGGAACCAGGTGCATAGGGCAGACTGGTGCGGTCCCTGGCCGGCCGGCCGCCGACTGCTCCAACCCAGTCATAGGGCAGACTGGTGACTTGTCCCTGGGCGGCCGCCGACCTGCTCCAACCCAGTCATCAGGCAGAGCGTGGGACCTGTCCCTGGGCCGGCCGCCGACTGCTCCAACCCAGTCATAGGCAGAACTGGTGACGGTCCGGTCCGGCCGCGACTGCTCCAACCCAGTCATAGGCAGACTGGTGAACTGTCCCTGGGTCGGCCGCCGACCTGCTCCAAACCCCATCAATAGCAGACTGGTGACTGGTTCCCTGGCGGGCCGACCGCACTGCTCCAACCCAGTCATAGGCAGAACTGCGTGACTGTCCCTGGGCCGGCCGCGACTGCTCCAACCCAGTCATTAGCAAGACTGGTGACGGTCCCTGGCCGGCCGCCCGGAACTGCTCCAACACAGTCATAGGGCAGGGACTGGTGACTGTCCCTCGGCGGCCCCGACTGCCTCCAACCCAGTTACATAGCAGACTGGTGACTGCATCCCTGGGCCGGGACCGCCGACTGCTCCAGCCTCCCAACCCAGTCAAGGCAACTGGTGATGTCCCTGGGCCCGGCCCGACTGCTCCAACCCAGTCATAGGCAGACTGGTGACGGTCCCTGGGCCGGCCGCCGACTGCTCCAGCCTCCAACCCAGTCATAGGCAGACTGGTGACTGTCCCTGGGCCGGCCGTCGACTGCTCCAGCCTCCAACCCAGTCATAGGCAGAACTGGTGGACTTGTCCCTGGGCCGGCCGCCGACTGCTCCAACCCAGTCATAGCAGACTGGTGACGGTCCCTGGGCGGGGAAGAACGCAACGAAGAAGGCCGACGGCCGTCGGACTCTCCAACCCAGTCAAGGCAGACTGGTGACTGTCCCTGGGCGGCCGCCGATGCTCCAACCGTTCTTTTCATCTCTGGCGTCGCCACAGACTTGAGCAGGAATCATTAAAGTATATTCTTCTAGGCTGAACATCCAACCGGCGCGCCACACCGCGCCATACGAGTACACAAAACAAGGTAGCTATTGTAGATTGGGGCGTGCTACAAAAAGCCACTAAAATGCAGGCCATCTCACACCTCCCCCGGGTCGACCCGTAGGTCTTCAACCTTGGGTCGACCATGGAAGCCTCCGGAGGGGCTGCGCCGTCGGCCGCTTTACGGGGGTGCCGTCGCCTGCGGCTCATTCCGAGAACTGCGGCTCAACATCCGGAAACTGCGGTCATCCGAGACAACCGCCACCACCTTTTTTTTGGTCCGGCGTCTTGGTCGCGTTTGCAGCCGTCTGCGGGCGTTGTCTGTGGCGATTTTTGGCGTCGCTGAGGATCGGACGGTACGGGCGAATAAATCTTCTGGTTACGCCACAGGGTACGGCCGCTGGGTAGGTTAATTAGCAAAGTACGTCCTGTTGGCGTCCGATCCCTAACCACTTGAGCCCGTTTTGTCCCAGCAGGCCAGGTGATATGAGTCCTGGATCGATACGTGCGCCCCGACACGTAGTGAGTGCAGCGGCTTGGCCCCGTCGTTGTATGCTTCTTCAGCGGCTCTCTTCACTTCCTCCCCCTTTCGGTCGCAGTCCTCTGCAGCCTTCTGCCAGGCTTTGGCGAAGGCTCGGTGATGGATCGGGACTGCCGACCGAACCGGGTGGCCATAAGGACTTGGGCGGGGAGGCGTCCGTCTGTCCGAGGTGTGTTCCGGATCTCTAGGATACCTCGAGCGAACTCGTCACAGTCTGTGTTTCCGGCCACCGATGTCTTCTGCAGGAGTCGTTTGACCAGTTTGACTGCAGATTCGGCATGGCCATTTGACTGGGGGTAGTGTGGACTTGAGAGAACGTGCTGACTCCCCAGCGTTTGCAGGAGTCCCTCCGTTGGGTGTGCGGAGAACTGCGACCTCCATTCACTCTTCAAGACGTTTTGGCACCCCGCCTGTGGAGGAGAAGATCTCGCGAAGAGAAGCAGCGGAGGGGTTCCGTGACGTCGCTTCCCTATTGCAGCGAGATCAACATTGGCCAGCAGCGAGAGTCGATCAGCGTACACCCGAGGAAAAGTCATTCCCTCGTAGTGGCAATAAGTTCCTTGCTGACACCGACTGGAACCACTCTCGTCGGTTGAGGGTCGGTCATGAGTGGCTCTTTTGCTGGCTGCAGTCTCTCGTGACAGACGTCGACATGACGGTCACGAGGTGTGGGATGTCTTGGTCGAATGTTGGGCCAGATACACCGATTTCTGGCGCGCCGCTTCGTTCCGGTCAATTGCCTTGATGGCTTGTCAATGCCAGGCTTCGAGAATTCTCGTCGGAGGGCTTATTGCGGGGAATGACGAGTCGTGCACCGCAAAACGAGCAGTCCGTCGTCCATGGCGAGTCCGCTCACGAAGATCCAGTAGGGTGAAACCAGTTCTGTGAAGATCCATCTTGTGTTCGGGGAATCCGTGCAGGACCACTTCAGCCAGCTTCTGGTATACTTCATCCGCTCTGGCAGCTTCCTTGACCTTGACAAGGACAGCATCCTGGAACGGCGGAGTTCCTTCTCCGTCTTCGTCGATGTCTCTGATCTGCGCCAGCAGGACGCTCCGCGTCTGGTGAGCCACTTCGTGTTCTGCTTCTTCGTCGTCAGCGTTGGATGATCCACCGGAGCTCTTGACAGTCGCGTCTGGTGGTTATGGTTCTTTCCTGCTTTCCACACCGCCGTGAAGTGTGGCCATGAGCCTTTCCCTCAGCCGCTGGGAGTTCTCGGGTTTGTCGATCTCCACCAGAGACTTGGTGTTAAGAATGGGGTATCAATGGCCTGGATGTTGGTCCGATTCCACCAGAGACGGTGTAAAAGCGGTCATCAAATTGTGCCATGTATGCGTGGCCTGAATTCCTGAATGGGCATGTTCCTTATGCCGAAGTAAGAACCTGGTGGGCCTATGATATCTCGGAGACGTCGCACCTTCCACTGGCTCGACTCGCCAAGCAATCTTCAAGGATTTCCGGTCGAGAGTGACCGCTTTTCGGAACTGCCCACGTGAGGTGCGATTCGATACTCAACCCTCGGTCAAAGTAATTCTGGGCTTAGCCGACAATGCACCTCAAGCTGTCCCACTGTTGGAGTACGAATGACCGCGCCAATGCATTGAGCACATGTAAGCCCAAGGCCACGGTAGTCGTGATGCGTCTCGTGTGGCTTCAAACGGCTTCCTGTTGGGGTCAAAGAACGGAAGTTGATGGAGTGACGCCAAGGGCGCTATCGGACGACTGCAGAGACCCAGCAGCTCTTCTATGGGACGCGTGTCGCCTTCGAACGCTGCGTGCTGGTAGCACTGCGAATAGCTCCCTGCAGCAAAACTGATCCCATGATTCTGCCTGCCATCGCAGAAGTCTTCCAGTAGGGGTTCCGATCCTGCGCCTGAGCCTCGGTGGTGCCGTTCGGAGAACACTCCGCTGCGAGCTGGTTGACGTAAACATCGCCATGAATGCTCCTGCCAAAGATACAGGAGGTGATCTTCGTGTGACGGAAGTCCAATGAACTACTCAGCCGGCGCACCTTTAGCTATCTGCTGCTTGTCGTGCCATTCAAAGGCGCTGATGACAGTAGCCGCAGAAACTAACTCCAAGCGTCTCGAGAGGCCGTACGTCACCTTCCCGTGGTTCAGAGCGTGATATGCCGTGACTGTCACATCTCTGAGAGAATCTGGATGAAACATCTGGAGATGAGCTCGAGTAGTGCTCGTAGGCAGCAGATGTCCGTCGACACCTTACCCCTTCCTGGGCACGCCGGCCAGCGTGCATCGCACGCTCTGCCTACTCGTCGCCGGACGTGCAGAGGCCCATGACTGCGCGCTTGAACTTGAAGCGTCCCCAGGGTGTTATAAAACACGTCAGGTCCTGGTCTTCCTCTGCGATCGGTATCTGGAAATACCCGGACTTCGCGTCCAGCTTCGTGAAGAACCGGCTGTCTTGTTTGATCCCAGTGACGACATCGTGAGGCGTGGTGACTGGGTGAGCCCCACGTCGGACGTAGGTGTTGAGCCGGGTGAGGTCCACGCACACCGTACGGAAAGCCTTTGCCGCGCCTCCGTCGCCTGTTTGCGGTTTCGGTACCGGGACCATCGGGTGGCACCACTCAGTTGGATGTGCCACAGGCGTGATGACATCTTGCGCGAGCAGTTCGTCCAGCTGGCGCTTGATGTCGTCTCTCCATGCGTACGGGATGTGTCTCGCGGCTGTCACAGCACATGGACGAGCGTCTGGCCGCAGCTCGATCCGCATCGGACCACCTGACATCTGCCTCAGTGGTGGCCGGGTGCTGAACACTCTCGGAAACGCCGCCTTCAGGACCCAAGGTTGCTTGTGTCTTTCTGCGCTGGGGTGCGTCGGGATCTCCCCCGTCGGCTGCCATGTTGGAAAGAGATTGAGCTAACTGTCGCATCCAGCAGTCTGTGGAGTCATCGGTTGCTCTGGCCGTCTGGTCGGCAGGCTGTGGCGTCTTCACAGCGCTGGTGACACCGTAGATCTGTCTCGGGAAGTCCGGCGAGATTATTCCCACGGCGATGGAGTCGTACCAGGACAGGAGAGCTCCGTCCAGACCTGGAACAACAGTTACGGTGGTGGCTGTCTGGCGCTGTCCCATGGTGAGCTTACACTGGAACGAACCGGAACACTTCAGCTGATGCCCTCCAGCAGCTAGTAGTCTGTCAGCCGGCTGAGTCAGCTGTGATATGTCGATGCCGATCCGCTCTGCTTCGTTGGTGCCGATGACGGAGACCTCGGCGCCAGTGTCTGGTGTCCACAGCAGTGATCCCTGACCTCCCTGATGTCTGACCAGAAGGGAAACTTGCGGTGTTTTCTTTGGCTGTCACTCCTTGGATGCGCACGTCATTCACATAGAGACTGTCCGATGAACGTTGTTCTCTTGAATTTGACCGTGTGTTCTTCCACTTGGACCTCTTGCAGACGGAGGCGTAGTGTCCCGTGTAGCCACACGCCTGGCACGTGTTGTTTCTGGCAGGACAGGAGGCCAGCTGCTCCTTCGGAGTGCCATGGTCCGTCACAGTAACCGCATCGTTTGCTGCGGCTGGGCGAAGCAGTCGTCTCGTCTGTCTTGGTTGTTCCGATCATCTCGACTAGGTTGTCTCCCTCGGCTGTCTCGCCCGTCCTGGAAGTCCCGTCCGCCTCTACTGTCTCGGCTTCGGTCACGCCGGTATGCAGACACGGGACGAGCGTGGTTCCCACGGATCGCCTCGCTGTTCTGCTGGGCATTTTCCTTCGCTCTGCAGATGTCGATCGTCTTCTGCAGCGTGAGTGACGGCTCGGCGAGAAGTAAGCGCACCGTTTCGTCACAACGGATGCCTGTGACGATTCTGTCTCGGAGCCTGTCGTCCATACAGTGGGTGCAGAAATCGCAGAATTCCGCCCATTCTTTGATGGCGATGAGGTAATCGTCGAAGGGTTCGCCGTCTGCTTGCTGTCTTGTATAGTACTCCTTTCTGTCGAGAAGCACGCTCCTCTGACTTCGCAGGTGTTTCTCCATCTTGTCCAGCAGGTCGTTCACTGGTGTGTCATCCTCCACGCCGAGAGAGTAACGCACGACTCTCGCCCACTCGTCGTCGAGGAGTGCCAGTAACGCAGCACGCTGTTCTGGAACAGAGAGGGTATCGAGACCTGTGAGCAGACAGTAGCCTCGATACTTCTCACGCCAGGCCGCGAAATCCCTGAGACTGGCTGTGGAGACTAGCCGTGGAGCTGGAATTGCTGATGGCGGCAGGCGAGCTTTGCCGACCGCAGCTTCTGACGTCCTGAGGACAGCGCCGTCTACAGACGCGCCCTCTGGCCTGCCCTGCAAAGCTTGGGAGACGAGGTCAGCCATTCGTTGTTCACGCTGGTTGGCAGCCTCTGCTTGCTCCCTAAGCAGTTGTGTGAGGCTTGAAATAGCGGCGGCAAAATCATGCTCAGCAGTCATGGTGGCGAAGAAGGAAATGCGCCGCCCGGGATTCGAACCCGGCTCTCCCGATTCGAGTCAGAGACTCTACCCGTTACGCTACAGCGGCCTTCCTTGATAGCGTGCAAATGGGCTAGTCAATGTGATTCGTCTGCACCGTCTTCTTGCAAGCAGAGTCGTCTTGAGCAAACGACGACATGCAACGAAAGCAGGATCTTATATAATCGACAATTTGACACTTGACAATGCAAACTGAGTCTTTAAAGGGATAGTGCCACCATCGGGAGGATTTCCTAAAAAGTAGCTTAAATGATGCCTCGGGAATTAATTATAATGTATGCTGTTGTCAAACTTGCCTAAAAGTAATGTTTTCGGCAAAGCATTTTCTATTTTTTCCAAGCTCCCAAACATTGTCCCATTGTGCACAGCACTATATATTCAAAGATGGCCGCTTTCCATATTGCTTGACTAATTTGCTAGCATATTTGGCCACAGCTGTTTCAAGACAAAGCCATGCAATACCTCGCCATTGAAGTTTGCACTAGAAGCTGATTTTTGCAGCAGTTGGCTACCAGGGACCGCTAGTGAGCCAGGGTACTTTTATGTTTGCAAACAAATTGTTATTCATGTTTTTTATTTAAAATGAACAAATAAATAGTAAAAGAAACAAATTGGTATATCAATAAACTGTTATATATCTTGCAACGTCAAAAACTCACGAATCACTAGCGGTCCTGGCGTCGAACTGCTGCGAATTATCTTGTCTCGTTAGCAAATGTAAACAATAGCTCCCACGCCCCAAGCCGAGGCCCCAAAGCCAAAGCCCGAATTCGCCCGCAACATGACGTTCCACGTCTATGCTGTGTTAGAGGGTAAACGTCAATTTATCTTTTCTGACGCAAGTCGAGCCAGAGCTTTTTGGCCGAAATTAGCCATTTTGGGTTGTTCTTATAATGAAAAAAAGCTGAGATTGTTACAACATAATTAACTGTATACACTTTTTAATTTTAAAGTTTCACTGAGGAATGGTGATATTGAGTTTGGCAATATTCAAAAAGACAATTTAGTCCGCAAAGAAGTGATTCAAAATAGTGCGGAGGCGACTCCAATTTTAAGAATGATTGCCAATCATTGCTGGTTGCAAATGTATTTTTTTTGTCTAATGGGGCAGTTATCGGGAACAAGACTTTTCAGGTGAAAAAATCGGACACGCGTAATCCTACCGATTGACAAAACTCGAATATTGGCCTGCAAGGTTGGCACTCCACCTTTAAAGTCTGTAAGCACGTGCAAGTTTTCTACTATGCCCAACTCACGTCTGGTCGCACATTACCAGAGGTCAATCGTCTCACCGCTCGTTCCCAATGCGTAGGTGTTTCACTGTTCACTCTAAGAGTTCCCGACCGACCGCGCCATGTTCTGTTCATCTTGGGTCGCCACAAGACATTGAGTCGGAATCATAAAGTATAATTCTTTCTAGGGCTGACATCCAACCGGCGCGCCACACCGCGCCAATACGAGTACACAAAACAGGTTAGTCTTATTGTAAGATGGCGTCTACAAAGCACTAAAATGCAGCCATCTCTCACAGTGGAAGACGTCATAAAACATATGATTTGCGCTGTATAGCCAGTAAACTTTTGCACGTTCCACGCGCCGCTGATCGACACATAGTGCATACGCCGGGCGGGATCGATTTCTCGCGTCTGTGTTTGACCCGTGTCTTTACGACTTTTTGGTTGCGAATAATTAGGTCCGGTAATTGCAACGATGTTTCAGTATTTTCGTGGAGGAACAGGGCTGCACGTGCGCACGTGCAAGTGTGACGCCAGAGTTTTTATCTGTGACATTGCCAGTGGTGTGGTCTCCAGCCTCCTCAAATTTTTCAAGCTTTATAGGTCCAGCCGTTTTCTCGGCTACAGCAGGATAATACTTTCTGACTACCCTGACGCGGCACGTGTCACGCCCGTGCTGACCCATCACATGATAAAAACATGTCAATAATCATAATGTCCATTGCATGGGGCTATCAATATGGCGAAGACGCGCTTTCGTCAGTCCGGATGCGGGGTTCAAAGCATATATAGCTCTGACCAGCGTCCGCGGTCGGGGCCGGCCGGGCCGGGGCCCGGCCGGGTCGGCCCGTTTAATGTGAGAAAATCCGGTATTCAATGAAGACTCGCTCCGCGCTTCGCGCTCGCTCGTAATGAGCCGTTTCCAAACTAGGTAGGTATGTGCACAGGAACTGAAATGAAACGAAATGTATCTGTGATTCTGTATATGGTTTACAGAAAAGGGCGATAAGCTAAACAGAAAGTGGTGCGATATAAAAAAGAGGAAGTCAGAATCAGGGAAATCAGGTTGTTTGGTGTACAATTACACAGTTTACATCATTACTAGCAGTTTTCACGAAGGATTATTTTTACCTGGTAGAACCCGGTAATACCCGGTAATATTTCGTGTGTTTTGGGTAATTGAGTCTAGGAACGCGGTTTTTCCCAAATATTTTTTGTTTCAATTGAAACTTGATGAATTCATGCAAAATTATCTGCTCTTACAATGCAACATTTCCCGTTAGCTTTGTTTTTGTATAATCAAATTCATGAACAAATATTATCGGGTAGGGGAGAACGGGGCACGTTCTGTTACGGGGCACATTATGTCAGCGGGGTTTCCTCGTGAACTATCCACCGCAGGGTATATTGTTGTTTTCGTAAATATGTTCCTTGTTGCTTGCAGGAAGCCCGGTACTTATCAAAGCAACAAACATGCCCCTGCGACCAGATTGGTCCAATTTGAAAAAAGTTTGTTTTCACCCAGAAATCAAATTTGTATAGTTGAACTAAATTTTGGTTTGTGGCCATTCAGATAATTGTATAGTGTCTTTGAATGCTGTCATGGCGCTATAGGAATGTCGAGAACATTTGTGCTGAGCGTTATTCTGCCCATTCTCCAAGTTTCAGTAAAAAAACGAAAAAGTGTGACCTGTGGTCGAGTGGGGCAGGTTCTGTACCCTATCTGGGGCAGGTTCTGTCACTGAATCTGTTTCATGATCCTAGTCGTATCGCTTTATAAAACGGACCATACAAATGATTGCCTGTTTGTTTACAGACATGGTGACACCCAACTACAAGCGTAAAAAACGAATTGGGTGGTGCCAATGCAGTTTCACGATCGGCTAGAATTAACGTTAACGCTGCGGGGGCAGATTCTGCCCCAGAGATCTCGAGAACCGTAGGCCGCTTTTGATGGGAAGAACACCATTCGTTCGTCCGTGACAAAAATATTTCTTTTTTTACCTCGAAAATTACGTTTTTTGTTCAAAAAATGGGGGGCCCAAGGGGGCAACACATTCGAAAATAATTGATGTTTTTGAAAGGTCATGTGCCATTCATTCGAGCCCGATTTTTATTCCAAAAAGCGTGTTTTTGAAGCTTCTAATGGCATGGTTCTTAATGTTATGAAAGGGAAAAGGTTCAAAATGAAAAATCATAAGGCGTACTCAGGGATTTCTGTTGTTCGTGCTATGGATAACCAAGAAAAACGCCCAAAAAAATGCAGTGTTGATCGTATTAGCCCGTCATTTTCACAAGCACTATTGATGGTGGCGAGTGAATGAAACCTCTCTCCCCCTGCAGGGACAACCAAAATGACCCGTTCGGTGAATAACAAGAAGTGCCCCATCCAATGACGAATTGCCCCCATAATAGTGACAGAACATGCCCCGCATATGGGCAGGTTCTGTCAAATGAGTCATCGCACATTATCGACAGCTGGCCGTCGAAATAAAACTGAGATACCACTCACTTGAACTTCCTAAAAACGATTGAAGCTATTTGATGTATGTAACGGTATTGGAAATTCAATCACCAACTCTGAAAAGTGTGCCCGCCAGGGCCATTAGCAAAAAGTGACCAGAAGTGCCCGGTCTCCCCTTACTCACATGGTACTAGTTACTACCCGGTAAAAATAAATCCTTCGTGAAAACGGCTAATGCCAATTTTGGCAAATCCACGAATATTTTAACTCGCTCTCATCGTGCGCCTGTGATCAGATTAACGTCGATACATAAATGATTTTGTATCACAAGGAATCCATGTTGTCTGATGTTGAGCAGTCTGCTGCCAAGGTAGCAGACAGCTTTGGATTAAAAATGCATTCCTTCTCCGCTACATCAGTATTTTCCTCAGCCAGATGTTAATCGCTGTCATCACCAAACTTCGCGGAGTGTCCTGGCTTTTGGGCAGTTCTGGCGGAGTAATTCAATATTTGCCACTTGACGAACTTTTCCCCCGCATTGAACGCAACGCATAACTCACCAGCTAACTTTATGACTCGCGGAACAGCGGCGGCAATTTCTCCGTCTGTCCGCCACCCGAACCCGCTGTCTTCTCGGCTCAGCTCCCGACTGCTCATCACACTAACAGGTCCCACATTCCCCGAATGAACTCCAGTGAGCCAGCCCTGTCTCCAGTGAGCCAGCCCTGTCTCCGCCTCCGGTGAGCCAGCCGTGAGCTCAGCTAGAACATCCCGACCCAGGCCATGCCTCGACTCCCCTGAGCTGGAAAAGAGGAAATATTGCATTTGTTAAGCTGAAATAAGACAAGTCTCTTCCTTTGCTGGACCGGAAGATTGTTGCCTCCCTCCCCGGCGCTGGGGAGTCTCCCCTCCCCTCCGGAGTTAAGGGAGTCCCGGCCCACTCTGCCGATGGACGCACTCATTTCTCAGCAAATTGAATTCGCCGCCAGAAGCGGCGCCACTTCTCGAGAAATGCGCCGTGTTGGGTGTTTTGAGGGAGGCGGGAGGGCGGCGCTGCGGCTCGAATCGCCTGCTGACTGTCGAGCCGGCCGACTGACAGTCCTTCAGTCTGTCGAGCCGGCCGACTGACAGTCCTCCAGTCTGTCGAGCCGGCCGACTGACAGTCCTTCAGTCTGTCGAGCCGGTCGACTGACAGTCCTTTCAGTCTGTCGACTGTCCGCCATCTTAGAAAAGCTGTCCGTCCACACTCCTGCCACACACTGCAGTCCAGCTCCGGCAATAGATGAAGTGGCTGGTTGTCATTGAGTTGATGGTGGCTCACTAGCTCGAGTACTGCGGCCGGCGTCTTCAGTGGTGGCTCGGCAACTGACAGAGCTGAAGTCTTTGACGCCTGACAAGGGGGTCGCTATAGGATTGACCGTCAGTGGGCGGGGCGAGAAACCACCGACATGACAGTATGTGACGTGACGGTACGTGGCGGGACGGTACGTGACGTGACGTGTCGCGATGTGACGGACGCTGGTGACAGATAGCACGGTTGGTAACGCCCAGAGGACGACGCTCACTGATGAAATGCACCAGCTATTTGCCTGTCACTCAGGCAAATCTACATATAAACACAGATAGATATAAGCTAGTGAATTAGCTTGACCCATACACATCGATGCAGCTATTCATTTCGAGGAACTAGGCAGCAAGAAAGGCAGCTTATCTATTCAAACTACATGTATCTCAAGCTAGAAGGTTTAATTAAAATACGTGATTCTAAAACAATGTGACATAAATGAAATGAGAATAGGTAACGCAATAACATGTTTACATAACGTCACATTCCCCTTTTTCGAACTTGCTCACGTCTCAGGAATAGGTTCAATGTGTGCCATATGTGCCCGTTATTCCAATGGCGCACCAAGCGATGACTGGTGGTTTAACTAACTACGCGCGTGCGTCAATTGATCGACAACTGTGCGTGAGCTCATCTACATCCAGCAATCGAAGCGCAGTGACCTGTAGTCGCTTCCTCGGAACCGACAGAGCAGTGGTAACTACCGCTCGGCCCGTCAATGGTTTGGCAATCACCTGGCTAAACGGCCCTCCAGGGTCCCCAGATCGAACTATCGACGGCCGCTCTCAACTCTGCGGTACCCATGGGAGCTCTGCAGTCGGCACGGCTTAAGTTGCGACTATTTCAGCACGGGCTGACCATTTCTCTTGGTTAGTCGGCACTTCACCGTCCAACTAGCAAAAGTTTTGCAAATGATTCTGCTGAACCAGTCTGACTTTATATCACGCAGTGCTTTCGTCTGTTTCAGCGAGTGATCGAGCATTTCGAATTGAGCCCATGGAATGGTTTGGTTTCGGAAATGCAACACGTAAAGACACGCGAGCTTGGTGGCATTTATCTAGCTTTTACGAATAGGTACCGAAGGCATCGGCACTTCCAAAAGATGCGCATATGCTCAGCATCAGATATTTTTTGTGTAGGTAAAGAACAGCTTCTTCTTATCAAAGGCCAAACTGTCGCCAATTACCATACATGTCATGCATGGAGCAGCCACATCAATCAGTGCTGGGACTGACCAATTGCCAATGTATTCGGCAGTGGATCAACTTTGGTCGTCAGCGCGTCATAACTCAGCCCTGCCGCCGGTTGTTTTCGACAGCACCAGCCGACCCGGGGACGGACACCGAGCCGACCCGGGGACGGACACCGAGCCGACCCGGGGACGGACACCGAGCCACTGCTGTCCACGTAACGGCGCAGCGCCATTCATCACATAACATATGTAGGTACACCATGGCCATGGCATCGCTCTGATCCGGTGATGAATCGGTCAGACCCGGTCATGAATCGGTCAGACTCGGTGACGAATCAGTCAGACCCTGGGACGAATCAGTCAGACCCTGGGACGAATTGGTCAGACCCGGTGACGAATCGGTCCAAGCCCGATGACGAATCGTTCAGGACCCGTTGACAAATCGTCGAACTGTGATGAATCGTCAGTCGATTGAGGAACGGAAGACTAATTGGTTCATGATGAGTGAATATAATATAACAGTTTGGCACGGGGCAGGTTTACCGGCTGCAAAGAGACTTTTAAGGCTGTACTCAGTAATAGCCGTTTTCCACGATGGATTATTTTGCACGAAATGTTTTAATACATCTTAAGATGTTTCGAAATGTTTTGGTATGGAAGTTTTAGTATGCTAATCCATTCTCAAACCACACAAACAGACTTTTTGCAAGCGATTTTTGTCTTGAAATGTTGTAAGAATTTTGTAATTATTGTAAGATATAGTATGTTACAAAATTGTGGTTGTGGTAATTAGCAGATATTATAACATAGGTAGTTGTGATGCCAGATCTTCACCTACTGACACTTTTCAGAACATCTTGAAATGTTTTAATCTCGGGCACGCTATTGGTCGCGCAAAAAAGCGACCTCCCCATGACTCATAATGGACTCGCCTCCAGCGAATCGTTTCTAGCGCATTAATGTGCCATGCGAAGGCAGACCTGTGATCCATGACGCTGACTGATTGAGTATCTAATATGGCGATATGCTTAACTAAACGAACGGACTCTAGACGCATATGTTCTTTAGAAACGAACAATTGTGTATCATAATCTTGTAAGACTCATATCATTGTTTCCATTAATAGAGATATAATGATTATCGCCTACAATCCGTAACTTGGTTTTTAATTGATAAAAGATTTATAACTAAAGCATTCAAACATCTTAGATGTTTTAAAACATTCGCGCTAAAGTATCCATCGTGACAAAGATACGAGTGGTTGTCTAACCCGCATTGACTGTAGTAATTGAATAGGAGGGTCGTTAAAAAACTTAAAAATGATCGTAAGCGAGAGCGCTGCGCTGCGTTATTCAAAAGCGCCTCAAGGAGACAAATCTAAAGGCACGCTCGCAAAGTGTCAATTGGAGTCATATGTTTAGCTCACAGTCAGGTAAAGGTAAACAAGATTATATTTAGATATTAGGATTATTATAGAGAGAAGAATCACCTTAAGTGCTCTCAAAGGTATGAATACACATCCCGACTGACCAGGGCGTCGCCAGATATTTTGAGTGGGGGGGCGGGGGACAGTTACTGGTTGGATAGTCGTTGGGGCAACCCTTTTTGGCAAAAGGTGCCACCATTTTGTCTCCCGGATTTGGGTCGGTCAACACTTTTTATATGGTATAGAAAGAGCTTAAAAAAATTTAAAACGCAAAAGCGCAATACTTTGTAGCATACCATGCTACGGAAATATACATTAAGTAAGTGTATAAAGTTAATCTAAACCGACTAGCAAAGGGTTGTCGAAGAGAGAATTTTAAGTGGGGGTTCAGATGAAATGACGAAAAAAAACTTCTTTGCAGCATTTCAATATGAATTTCCATGTTATAGTAGGTACCTACTCAAATTATTAAGCGCCGCGAAGCGGCGCAAATTTTTTTACGGGCTTGCCAGATAAAATCCAGAAATATAGACGGTGGGCCTCCGGCCTTGTAGATTTTAAGTGGCTAAGACAAATTTGTATAAGCAATGGTGAAACTTGCCGAAGAGAATGAATTTCCCCAGTTTGTTTTTTAACTCCGGATAGCTGGATTTTGACCGCTGCAAAGGCATTTTGACGATAAATTGTTATTTTTCTGATCAATTGTTAACTAATGACATACAATACATTTTCGATTCATTATGTACCAACTTTTTTAAGAAGCTTCTTATATCCATATTTTTCTCAACCACGGTTAAAAACACGTGGAAAGAAAAGATATAAGAAGGAAATTGGTAGAGACAGGCACAGAACAGAACACACATTTTGTATTAGGAAACAGTGCACAAAGTGTGCGTAAACACCAACAGAGGCCCATTTCGGCGCCTGTCTCATGTCTTTTTTGCTGGTCGAAACGCTTGTTTAAATTCTGCCAAATTCCTTCTAAGGGGGAAAAAGTCAAAGGGGAAAAGCGAGCACATGCTTTTTCCAAACGCATACGATAATTTACAAGTATGCATTGTTTCGCGAGTGAAGTGGCAGATAAATGCCTGGGGAGACTGTCCAACAGCTGGAGGGGATATCCCCAGCCTAACGGCTGAGGGGGAGGGTCCCCAGCCGTGCCCTTGTGGCGACGCCCCTGCGCAATGACCTAAAATGAGATGATTGGCAAATATCAAGGTCAAGGTCAGGTCACAAAAGGTCACTATACACAAAATATCCACGAAAGTCATGTAACTCATGTATTATGGATCTTTTACGCGCAGAAATCGATAGTGATACTCATTTTAACACCAGACTTCATTTGACCGAAGCTTTCCTTAAGCTAAGGTCAAACAAAGGTCACAAAATGTCAAAATTTGAAATTGATGAATATCAATCAAAAAGGCAAGTCTCTAGACCAGTTATTTTTCAGAAATGCAGTGTCTGTCATTTATTTGTCTGCATCTTGTCAAAAAAACAAAAATTAATATTTCAAAATGTGACGTCATGAGTTACCAGTACTTTAGATGCAATCACTCGGTCAAAAATGAGGGCATCATTTTGAAATGTGGTGTGATATTTGCTGGTATATTGTTCTTTAACATAATTTCCGTTTTCAAAACATCTGGGAAATGTTTAATTTTGTGGTATTAAAAAAATAGGGGTCAAAAGCAAGAAAAAATATGTTATGACCATCTTGTATCCCTTGTCATGCTCTATATTAAAAAGTTTTTGTATTGCATTTTGCTTTAAATATATTTTTTACGGTCTGCTAACGTTTCGATGATATGTGTGTCAAAATCGTGTGTAAGGAGTAAGGACGTCACTAAATTCGCTTTGTCTAAAACAAAAATATAAACATTTTTTATATTCACGCAGAAGACGTCAAATAAACGTACACGAAGGTAACCGAAATTTCACGTTAATGGTGAATAGTTTTTGAGTTATTACGAAAATTCGTCTGGGGGCGATAAACGCCCCCTCCCCCCGTTAATGCTGGGTTAAGATTATATTAAGCTGTGTCACCTCTTACTTAATTTCTCAAGACAGCATTGTTTGTGATAATTGCAAAACTTGATATATGATAAGACAACGATACACTCACCACCAAAATATGTACAATATGATAATTTGTATGTTATAAAGTGTACTGACGCATATTTTAATGGTGGGTGGTGTAAAAGTCACCATGTTTTCAAGTCGCCAGCAACAACCTGAAAAAAAAGTTTTGAACTTCTCCGCCAGAATTATCTCAGGGCGAAAAAAGTATGACCATATATCTGACTGTCGCCAGAGAGGGCTGGGGTGGTTGTCTAGCCTCCCAGACCTGGTTGCCAATATCATCTCTGAGCTTGTTTCAACAAGGTTTTTGCGGCGCCGCGGAGAAGCCGGAGATGCTGGCGAGCCTATTTCATTGGAGCAGAGATGTGCGCGACCGGCAAACTCGCCAGGATGGCATGCTTCGCACGCACCGCTGCAGAACTGCGTGTGGCCAGCGGCAGTTCGCGTACCGCGCCGCGAGCCTTTACAACGCCCTCCCGACNGCAAAATCATGCTCAGCAGTCATGGTGGCGAAAAAGCAAATGCGCCGCCCGGGATTCGAACCCGGCTCCCCGATTACGACTCAGAGACCCTACCTGTTACGCTAAGGCGGCCTTCCTTGACAGCGTGCAAATGGGCTAGTCAATGTGATTTGTCTGCGCCGTCTTCTTGCAAGCAGAGTCGTCTTGAGCAAACGACGGCATGCAACGAAGGCAGGATCTTATATGATCGACAATTTGACACTTGACAATGAAAACAATCTTTTAGTCTGTACATGTGCAAGTTTTCTACTGCCCACTCATGTCTGGTCGCACATACCAGAGGTCAACCGTCTCACCGCTCGTGTCCAATAGGTACAATTGGTTCCAAAATAAGCGTCCCACCGGGTTAGCTGACGGTCCGCAGTGAATGCCCACATTCTCGCTTGTCACCGAGAGAGATTTTTAGCCGCTGAAAGTAGGCTTTCTGGAGTACGGTGCAAGCAAAGCTGCCGAACAGCCTATTGTAGAGAGCGCTAATGGCGCTGTGTCGGGCGACCAGCGTGGCCGGCTGACATGACCCTTACGGGTCAGTGCCCGCAGGCGGCGGGCGGCTGAGGCGGGGGCGGCCGGCCGGCCGAGACGGGGGAGTCCAGTATGCCGTCTGGACCGCTGAAGTAGCCTCGGGACTGTGGTCGCCCAAGCTGAGAGCACAGACAGATCGACCAAGCCATAACACCCTACATCTCATATTCGATTTAAAACTGCGTATGAGTTATCTGGGCACGTAAATTCACGCTGTGAAGTTTTCAGCACCATCCGTCAAATGGTTTTCGAGTTATAGCCTCAGGCATTATTCGATTTTGCTCAAACCATTAATTTTCAGCGGGCGATATTTCCCATATAAATCTTATGAGTAATTCAAACCTATATATGATAAGAAACATCTTAAGCCATATATTTATGTGATAAGATGTTTTTTTGAAAATTCCAAAATTTTGAAATTTTTAAACTTGATTTTAAGTAAAACACTTTTTTTGTAATGGGGCCACTACAAATCATGGCGTTTTTTTTCTTGCCAGGATTGACTTCAATATATGAGCCTTCGATGGTAAAAATATNCACGCCGGTATGCGGACACGGGACGAGCGTGGTTCCCACGGATCGCCTCGCTGTTCTGCTGGGCATTTTCCTTCGCTCTCATGTCGGATCGTCTTCTGCAGCGTGAGTGACGCGTTCGGCGAGAAGTAAGCGCACCGTTCTCACAACGGATGCCTGTGACGATTCTGTCTCGGAGCCTGTCGTCCATACAGTGGGTGCAGAAATCGCAGAATTCCGCCCATTCTTTGATGGCGATGAGGTAATCGTCGAAGGGTTCGCCGTCTGCTTGCTGTCTTGTATAGTACTCCTTTCTGTCGAGAAGCACGCTCCTCTGACTTCGCAGGTGTTTCTCCATCTTGTCCAGCAGGTCGTTCACTGGTGTGTCATCCTCCACGCCGAGAGAGTAACGCACGACTCTCGCCCACTCGTCGTCGAGGAGTGCCAGTAACGCAGCACGCTGTTCTGGAACAGAGAGGGTATCGAGACCTGTGAGCAGACAGTAGCCTCGATACTTCTCACGCCAGGCCGCGAAATCCCTGAGAACTGGCTGTGACACTAGCCGTGGAGCTGAATGCTGATGGCGGCAGGCAGCTTTGCCGACCGCAGCTTCTGACGTCCTAACGACCGCGCCAGTTCGTTCGTCTCTGGTCGCCACAACGCTTGAGCAGGAATCATAAAGTATATTCTTCTAGGCTGACATCCAACCGGCGCGCCACACCGCGCCGCACGAGTACACAAAACAAGGTTAAGCTTATTGTAGATGGCGTGCTAAAAAAGCACTAAAATGCAGCCATCTCACATGTGTGCGTTTGTGTGTGCGTTTGTACAGGCGAGTTTTGCGAGCAGCACAGTCTTCGTACGCTGGTGGACGGGGAATACACCTACACAAACCCCGCCATCGGCCTCCTCACACTGGCCATGGCTGCCAACTTCAACACTAAGGTAATGGGTCGATAGGTAACGAACCACGTATCAGGCTCATAGAAGGGATCGATGTGGCGCTGGTGGAGCAAACTCGCAATAAACACAGCAATGACCAACGAAGACGAGCGCTCGGTGTACCATGCTGCTCAGTCCACAGTTTCCCGTGTCGTTAACAATGCGTATCGGTATCGTGTTGGCTGTTGCGCCTGTTCACTCGGTATTGACCACCCTTCGACTATCGTGATGTCTTGTGCCAGTGTGGTTGGTGCACCGCGACCAAACTACATACTACAGAGCTACAGTATTGTACCGGAATATCGAGACAGACATGAGTGCTTTACAGTCGCGTGTTCTGTGTTAGTTTACCTCGCAGTTGATCTCAGTGATCTCGGTGTTTTACTGCAGCCGCCTTCTCGTGACACTCAGCGCCTTGTGCTAGCGATGCTGTGACGGTGTGTTTTTAGTTTTCGCTTCCTTCTACAGTCTCCGCTGGTGTGGGGGACGACGCAGTGCTACCTCAAGGACGCTGAGCTGAGCCTCACCAAACACCTGGAGGTGGTGGACAGCCTGGGAATCTGCTATGGAGTCAAGGTAACTACATACACACCTCGCTTTGAGGAGTAATGTGCAGGATAAATAGCAAAGCCAAGGCGTCAGATAAGTGTGCAGTTGGCGCCATAGTCGACACAAAGTTGATCGGCATCGATAAACTGGTCAATTTACTTTCGACCGCCGTCTCATTGGCCGTGCATCATTGTTACGAAGTCCCATTCGAAGACTGCGACAGATAAACACAAACAATATAATCTTGTTCATGTTGGTGTGATTACGTGACTGCCCCAGAGCGCACCGAAAGCCGAAACAATGCCAGAGTTTATAAGAACGCACTTTTAAAACGGAACGATTCTTTTTCAGCTGGTACGGGGAGCGTATCTAGAGAAAGAGGTTGCAAGAGCATCGCAACTGGACATACCGAGGCCTATTCACGACACATATCAGGACACATCCGATATGTACAACAGGTAGGCAGCTTCATAAACTATTGCGTAGCTCTCTAGGGTAACATCGAAAGAAACGGGTATGACATGATTTTTTTAGAAATGACGTTCAACTTTGGAGGCGCCTCCTTACAGCATGGACCGGCTTTGGTTCTGGCCTCTAATATGTCTATATATCGAATATGTCTGTATAACTGTCGTGTATCTGTCTGTCTGTCTGTCTGTCTGTCTGTCTCTGTCTGTCTGTCTGACCGTGTCCTGACCCCCTCTAACCTCAGTCAGGTGAGCCGGATGCTCCGTCGTGTAGCCGACACGGGCCACAGGTCGGCCGTCATGGTCGCCTCCCATAACGAGCAGAGCGTGCTGCTGGCGGCGCGGAGGATGGCCCGGCTCGACCTCCCCCGGGACGACGGACGCGTCCTCTTCGGTCAGACGTACGGCGTCTACGAACAGGTCTCCTCTCCGCTGGGTGAGTGCTGGCCACCAGGCTATCATGCATAGCAAAGGTTAGTATTGGTCACGCCAAACGACACATGGTAGGCCTGTGGTGTATGGTGTGGCCAGTTCAAAGGTTTTACCTGATCTCATGCGCCGCATAACCCAAGTAGTTGCGGCGCCCTAAAGCCCAAATCATCATCATTTGATAATAATATGGTGGCAATAACGCTTGTGAGCAGTAGCCGGTAGCGGGCATTTAAACTGTGGGCTTGTTTGTGGATGGAGTGATAGTTTGAGTGATAGTAGTGTGTCAGAGGGTGGACAGATGCCAGTGATGTCTGTCCCAGTGTTGTCCCGTGGCGATGTTCTGCTGTGCTGTAACCTTGCTGTACACGGTACCGTGAAGTGTGTTGTTTTGTACCGTGCTGTGCCAACGCTGCTGTACACTGTGCTGAAACTGTACTGTACTGAACTGTTATCACTGTGCAATGCTGTGTACTGTGACTAGTGCTGTTGTTACTGGGGCATTCAACGAGAAATCGACCAAAGGGTGACACCTTTTGTCACCGATTTGGACCAAAAGCGGCATATGACAGGGTTTCGGATTCATGACCGATTTCGCGGACACGGATGTAAAAAATATACACGCGCCAGTTTTCAACCAAATCTTGACAAACTTGACGTCAAAATGTTGGAATGTATGTGGACTTTCATTTGACATCCTCAAAATTTACATATATTTACTCTGAGGATGAATAATTCAGCGTACAAGACGAAAAAAGGAGAGAAAAACGCGTTTTTCAGGGTAAAAAATATTTGGTCGCCCATCTTCGATGAGCCGTAACACTACAACTATACGCTTGCGCGGGCTCGAGTCTCGACATCTAATCTCATTCTCTTTGTTACGTTCCAGATTGGTTAATCTATTCCGCACACTTATTATATCCAAAATTCTCCATTCCGGACGGTCGGATCGATCCACATTTCTTTTCGGCTTGGTGTTTGAGATATCGAGGACCTCGGCACATGACTACCAATGTAGCCTAGATTGCGTCTCTGGTCCGTTGACCCTCCACCATCCGATGGGCGACGAAGTTCTCTGATATCTAGGCGCTAGTGTGATAATTGATTAGAGACGAAAGTATTATTACGTCCGAAGCCCGACATGACATGACACGCGTGCCGGCACCGCTGCTGACGTCACAACTAGCACTTGAGTGCGACCGCTGCCACCGGCCGCAGGCCATCCCAGACAGGAGCAAATAGCGAGCGCCGAAGCGGCTCGAACCCAGGCTGCCACTACTGAGATAGGTCAGGAGACCAGCGCTCTCCCACTGAGCTACAGAGGCGGACATATCAGAGCAGAGGTTCAATTACTTCCTCACATTTTATTTAGACGCTGCATTGGATCTTGGCGAACCGACTAGAGTAAAAACTGTATTTAAATAGGCCAATTTAGTAACCATTTCCCATAAAACCATTCTTCTACAACACGTATCCGGGTTAAAAATAACACAAATTTAAGATGAATCGATTGAACAAATCCTAAGGAGACAAATTATGTCATTGACAATCTTCTGCGAGCTATATTGTCGGTGCAATTAATGGTTTTGTGCTCGCGTGTTGTCGTTGACCTTAACTTGTAAACAAAATCACCCTCGTGTTAAAAAACCACAGTTTTTACAAAACGCGGTAAATCGACTAGAAAACCAATAGCTATTGTACCTGAACATCCTGTCTACATATCCTATTGTTTTTCCTGCGAATTAACGCCTTTTGCAAAAACTGTGGGTTTTATAACAAGGCAACCGCGTGAAGACGATAAGCGATTAGGGATAAACCTTCACGGGATTTTTTTAAGTTTAAGTATTGCAATTTTCGATTCCAGATTCGACTTCCTCGTGAAAAACTGGTCCGGACAGGGTGTTTTTGTAGTGAAACACAACCACAGATTTTGGGCTGGTTTTGGCCGCGAAACCGGTCAAGAATCCGAAACCTTCTCATATGGTGTTACCTGGGGAGCAGAAAAGAGCTGTGTAAGTTTTATGGCGAGCCAAGCAGTGGTTCAGGAGATCAGGCATTTTTGCAATGTCTCGGTGCAGGTCAATCTATGTCCGCTATTATCGCGCCGTGCCGTGCCGTACCGTGTCGTGCTGTGTCGTGCCGTGTGTGCTGTGCCGTGCTGTGCCGTGCCTGTGCCGTGCCGTGCTTGGTGCCGGAGCCTGGTGCGGTGCTGTGCCGTGTTGCCGTGACTTGTGCCCGTTCCGCTCTTAGTGTGCTCGTTGCCTGTGACTCTTGGCTTCAATGTTGCCTGTACTCCATATCTGCACTAGTGCCTATAGCACACCCGACTCTCATTTCGCGTTCGAATGCCGTGTCGGGATCGCTCTCTCTGTGGCTTGTGGCCGTGCCAAATAACATTCTGATTCATTACCTTGTGCCGCCTGCCTGTGCTCGCTGCTGTGCCATAGCTGGTGTGCGCGGTGGCCTGGTGGCCGATGCTGGGTAGGCCGTGCTGTGCCGTGTCGTGTTTGCGATGGCATAGAAAAAGAATGTTGTAGACCCATTAAATTTCCGTTATTTGTGCCGTGCGGTTGTGCCCGTTTCGGTGTATTGTTGATGCCGTGCTGCTGCGTGGGGTCATGTGACGCGGTGCTGTGTCCCCGTTCGCCCAGTCCGCCGTGCTGTAGGCCGGTAGCTGATGCTCGTGACTGTGCCGTGCTGTGCCGATGCTGTGCCGTGCTGTGCCGTAGCTGTGCCGTGCTGGCTTTGCCCAGCCGTACTGGGTGCCGTGCATGTGAATGCGCGGGTGCTAGTGCCGATGCGTGTGAGTGCCGTTGCTGTGACCAGGGTGTCAAAATTGGCTCGCGTGCTGCTGTGTGCCGCGGGTGCTGCTGCCGTGTGAGTGCCCGCCGCCTGCTCGTGCCGTGCTGTGCCATTGCGTAGTGACCCATGGGCCTGTGTCTCTGCTGGCATTGCGGCGTGCCTGTAGCCTGGCCTGCTGTGCGGCGGGTGCTTGGCCGGTGGCCCAGTGCCCGTCCCCTGTGCCGTGCCTGTGCCGTGCTGTGCCGTGCTTGCCGTTGCTGCTAGTCGCTGGCTGTGCCGTAGCCCGTGTGCCAGACCCCTGCTGGGTGGGCCGTGATCGTGCGCCTCGTAGCTGTGCCGTGCTGGGTGACACGTGGGCTGGTGGCCCGTGCGTTTAGCTCCGTGCTGTGCCGTGCCTCGCTCCGCGTGCTCTCGGGTGCAGTTGCGCGCACAGACCGGCGTGCCGCTGTTCCGTGCCGTGCCGCTGCCGTTGCCGTTGCCGGGTGACACGTGCCGTGCCGGTTCCGTCGTGCCGTGCCGTGCCGTGCCGTGCCGTGCGTTGCCGTGCCGGCCGTGCCGTTTGCCGTTGCCGTCGTACTGTTGCCGTGCTTTGCCGTGCTTGTGCCGTGCTGCTGCCGTGCTGTTTGCCGTGCTGTGCCGTGCTGTGCCGTTGCTGTGCCTGCTGTGCCGTCTGTGCCGTGCTGTGCCGCTTGCTGCTGCCGTGCTGTGCCGTGCTTGCCGTTGCCTGTGCTGCTGTGCCGTGCTTGTGCCTGTGCGTGTGCTAGTGCACGGCGGCTGTGCTCCTGTTGCTCTGAGGCTGTGTGCTGGCTGCCGTGCCGTGCCATGTCCTACTGAAACTATCCCGTTGTGCCACAGCCGCTGCCGGCTACGCCGTGTACAAGTCGACCCCGCTGGGTGACATCAGCGCTATCCTGCCGTACCTGGCTCGCCGAGCCGCCGAGAACCGCACTGTGGCCCGAGGAACCCGCTCCGAGCGGCGCCTGCTGGCGACGGAGCTGCGACGCAGGCTCGGTCTGGTCTGGTGATGTAGTACTACATTGTGATCGGCCTGCTATTGTGACATATTAACAGTGATCGGCCTGCCGCCTGGGGACATATTACCAGTGATTGGCCTGGTGACATATTACCATTGATTAGCCTGGTAACATATTACCAGTGATTGGCCTGGTGACATATTTATATAATTGTATTGTCCTGGTATTGTGACATTACCAGTGGAAGGCATGCTATTGTATTTGTGACAGTGCCAGTGATTAGTCTGGTACTGTGATAATGTGATATAGTACCAGCGATAGGCTTGGTGTTGGTATTGTGACAGGCCTGGAATTGTGACTCATTCCGACTCTGTAATTGGAGGAGGAACGACAATAACCCCCCCCCCCCGGCGCTGTCCCCCCCCGAGATTTACGGCGATATCACGCGAACGCGTAGGGAGAGCGACTTGAAACTTGGTTTACCTTCAAATTAATACCTAGACCACATATGGGGTACAATTGGGTGTGAATCCCATGTCGGGTCACAGTGGCGTCACAGAGCCAGTTGTATGTTCATGATAACCCTGAACCCTGAAAATGGAATCTGAGGTGTCACCCTGAACGTGATATCCCAACTTGGGGTCACCTGGGATGGGTTAAAGTCCTTTGGCTTTGACCTGACTCGACCATACTTTACCTGACATGACCTTATATGACCTGATATGAGTGTCAAGGCCAGATGACCTATATATATAGTCGCAATCTATGGTATCAAACTTATTTTAATCATCTCAAAAGTCAAGGGAAACGTTCTAGATATTCAGCATCCATTACTCTGAACTGAGAAATCATAGCCCTATAATTGGATTTGTGACGTCACTCATCACTGTGACATGTCCTGTCATGGAAATGACACCACATGTTGTCCAGATGTGCCCTAGGTATTCAATTAGATGTGTGCAAAGTTTAACGTTTGGATCATATTGCCGAAAACCAAAGTTGTGGAGGCGAGAAGTTCCCATCCACTGAAAGGTGGCCGAGGGGCCAGCGGCGTCCGGATTAAATAAACTAGTCATTCCAGATGGGAAATGGAATCACATTTGGTCTTGTGCTGGGCGGCCTGGGCCACACTGGTTGGTAGCATATGAATGTGTACAACAAAGTCATATGGAACCAATGTTCAGAAAAGACAACTGTTAGGTCAAATTGAAGGGTCATCGATGTTACATGCTCAGTGAACAATAACTGCCCGGGCGCCCTTTTTGATGTGCGAATAAAACAGTCTGTTTAACCTTTTATGGTGTGTTTATGTGCAATGTCACATGAAAGCATTATGCAATTGCACAAGGCGACAAATGTCGCCCCTGTGGCCTGTACGTGATGCTGATGAAGCGTAAGACTAAGAGGTAACATAAAAATAATATGTTTTCGTAGCAAGCGCCGTGAGATAATCCTTTGTTATTTTGATAGAACAAAAACAAATACAGATTTGTATGTTAGTCGGATTCTCACGCTTCGATTGAAGCGCTATTTCTGAGAAGAAAAAAAATATGTGAAGAATATTTGTCGGCCAAAAATACTAATCTCTCTGGAAGGCAAAAATACGCAAAGAAACACCAGTGTTTTATTTTTGTATTTAATCACTTGGTAGATACTTGTTGTAGACAATAAACTTTTAATACTTCAAATTTAATATTAAGCAGACTTCCAGTGTCTGAATTTGCATTAATGGCAACGTAACGAAGGTCACGTATTTGTTTGTTGACCGTTAATAATTCATCAATGCTCATTTTTAGGTTTGAGGTATCGAACAAAACGTTGATGCCCATTGGGTACATGTGGATGTCTGGGAATAAGATTGTACGAGCGAGAGTTAAGATCTACTTTTCATTTTCAAACTTCCTGACACTGAAACACGCGGGAAGTAGGTATGTTTGCCCGTAATTTATCTATGCAAAGTTCAATATGAAATGGAGTTCGTCCTCCACCCGGAGTCAAGGGCGGATCCAGACGGTCGTTTTTTCCGTGTTTGTTATTGGGGGGATGAACCGTTTTTAGTAAACCTTACCTACCCCCAAATTCGAATTTCTTCTCGGGTTTGGGCCACTTTATTTTACATAATCAGGAATTCTATTTAAAAAAAAAAAACGTTTTTCGACTTTCTGGAATATCAAAAAAGTCAGCTTGCAGTTTGTAATGTTCCGACATCCCAGGTAACAGATACCGTCTGTAACAAACGTTGAAAATCAAGTACCTAGGAGACTTAATACGCTTGCTTCAAGCGAACAGGGTGCGAACACACGTCCGTGAACCACCAATTAGTTGTGCAACAGCGAGACAAGACAGATATGTACATGAGAGCCGCTCGCTGACCTTTTAAAACTCGTTCGCACGGGGCAAGGTTTCGCTTCGGAGCCCGCCTACTCGGCCCGTGCACGATGTGTCCACCAGCCGAGACTTTCGTTCTAGTCCCTTAGCAGACAACCCGCAGCAGGCATCACGCATGGCTGCCCAGAGAGGTTATAGGATACCCCCGCGGCCATTTCTAAATTGAGCATAAGCTATTCCACCAATCTTACATAAGATCGAGATGAATAGACTTCACAGATAAGTACACCTTAGTCGTTTATCTGGTCATAAGTAATCTGTTTTTGTAGGCAACTATTGTAACGTCAACGCTTTGATGAGCTTATTAAAATGGAATTACAATGGGGTACCACATCATCCCCGTTGACACGGTGGTCCTAATGGAGTCTATAGACAAAACAATTACGACGTATCTCAGCAATCGTTTAAAATGATAGGCTGCCTGATATAACATTACCGGCTGTCGAACGTACGACATTAACGTCTAAATTGTTAGCTGGAAGGGATGGCCTTTACGAACTTCTCGAAAACTATGTGCAATTAGTCAGTCTCCGCTCAACACCAGGGCGTCGCCGTATGAGTGTAGTGCGTGATCGGCCCACCTGTGACGGGCAAAAGCCTAATCCATAAATCGACTTATTTATAGCGTGCCTAGTGTATTAATCCTTTGGATGAGACAATGGATTTATATATCGAATAGTAGTACTCGTAATACCGATCCCGATATAAAGTAAGAGAAACATTTATTAGCGTGCATAGCCTGACCGGGCGCGCGGAGTTATGACAAACGCCCATCTAGCCGAGAGCCGGACACTTGACTCGGGGTGGACAGGGAGTAGTGGTGTATGTTTACAAAACAGTAGCAAAATATTAGTATGGTCTATGCGCACTGCGCGATGATTGGGGTCCTCCGATTCCGGAGATTAACGAAATAGCGGTAGGCTAAGGCGCCGCCGCAGTGCCCGCGTTATCGTGGCAATAATCGCAATCCTATAGTGTGGTCGACCATGTGCCTCATTTCGACTCACACATGCTTTAGTTGCTTAGCACAGCCCTGGCCGCGTCCTGTCGCGTTCGGCTGTTTCCCGGCAAACCAATCTGCCCCATTTAAACCGTGAAATGGGGCTCGTCTGCCACGAATGGTTGTGTGATGTATCAAGATCCGTTCGTAAAAAATGTTTTATCAGACTCCAACTTTTTAAATTATGGCTGGCAAAGTTGACCATCCGGTGATTCCCGCCGGCCTGCCGTACGTAAACGCCAAACGTTTGCACGCTCCTCTCAATTGTTATCTTCGTTTGCAGGGTCGTAAAGGTTGATAAACTGTGAGATAGCAATCGGTCACAAATTGAGCGATTGCTATCTAATGCCGCTTGGAAAAATTGTCTCATCCGGACTTTGCTGAATGCATTAGACTCCATTGGCGGATCCAGAGGCCCCGCCTTTTGGGGACCACTTCCGGGGTCCAGGTGATCCCTTGCGTGCTAATCCACGAACTTAATCGGCGCAAAATATAGACATTTCCTTAGCAGATAGTAGGAAATTCTAAGCAACTTTCAACGAATAAAAATTTAGTTTTAAATCAGTTTACTGATACTTAAGGCAAGCGATAGTCGGCGATGACGGAGAGTTTGGTCAGGATTTGGCTATTGACGAGACCCTTCTTGTGGCCGATTTCCCTTCGGCCCCCCCCACACCCCACCCCCCTCCACAGACTGACCAAAAAGCCAACGGTTTTGGCTCATAGTATTTCCACCTTTATCTTTCGACTCAAAGCGACGGCCTCACCCTCTCCGTAACGTTGGGGGAGGGTAGGTTCTTCTGAAGTCCCATTCTTTCCCATACAGACACCGTGAGGCACTTAGACTTCCGTATATTAGCAATCCTGGTTATATATATTGGCGGGACATACCTTCCCCCCGGTTGCTGGTTACGCCCTCGATTTCGATCTTATCTAAGTAATATTGCATATAAAACTCGTCAAACAGTGGATGAATTGTCATCTTTTGTTATGGCCCTGTGGTAGCTTTGACAAATCATATCGCAATGCAGATCGCAGCCCATACTCGGTCTGTGACCTTAGTGGGCTTGGACAAGGTGTGCGTGACCAGGCGCGCACTAGCATCCCAGCTGAGGTAGGAGACTCCCCATCGGCAAAGCCCCACCCGGGCCACAATCGCTAAAGAGATTCTATCACCCCGGGATTTACGGCCACTAAGTGAGCTACGTCCTTTAGCGAGCATGCCGCCACAGACCCGTTGCTTAAACAGGGACGTCAACCAATAAATGTTTTAGTATGAAAGTGCGGGCTCTCCAAGCTGAGGGGGTAATTCGTGATCCCCTGCACCCCCCCCCATTGGCTAGCTGCCGCAACCGTGATCAGGACGCTATGATGCATCGTGAACTCAAACTGCAATAGTGGCAACATTTTATAGAGTTCTACTTTATCAGCTGGGGCCGATAGAACAATTTTTCCTTACCCATATTTGGGTTTCATGGGATTTAAATTAATAATATATTTTAGGGTTATCACTATTCCAGCCCGGGCGAATAAGATTCTCGATTTATATAATATATATATATAATATTATATATATCTATATTATATACTAATTTTAGGGAGGCAGACTGAGCTTAGGAGACAAATCGCTCAAACTAAAAGTGCCTCGCCGTCGCGGAAGCGCGAGGGGACGTTGTCCCCCATCTTGAGCCAGGGATAATTCCCCCAAATTTCCCCTGACAAACCGCACCCAAACAGCTTTGTTGCTGGACGCTCCACCGCCGGCGACACGCGGCTTTCCTCAATCCCCCTCCATTTTAAAGGCGTTGGCGGAGGTTCAAAGTGAGGTTCTTGTCGTGAGCAAAGATCTGGTCTCAACTTTTGCCGGCACAAAATTTAAATAGTTTGGGTAGGTGAAAAATTTCGCAGCCATAAAAATACATTGCTTAATTTGTCACATTGCTATCTCAAGTTCAACAATCGGCCCCTGCAAATGAAGATAGAAATTGAAAAGGCGTGCACGTTGGCGTTACGCCTACGTCGAACCGGCGGGGAATCACGCGGGCTTGCAGTGCCATAATTTAAACAAGTTGTAGAGTCGATTAAATTTGTTACGGAACGGAATCTGTATATCACACAATACGATGGCAGACAGACATCTGAAGTTTAAATAATGTGTCGGGAAACAAAAAAGCGTCGAGCAAAAGCTTGAAGCACGCACACACTAATACCATTTGCCCCGACAACCGTCCTGCCCACCGCAAATATCCGGGAAATCTCCGGAATCGGAAGGACCAATAACATCCGCGCATGCGCAGTAGACAACTTTTGTACGTTTGTTAGAACCTACAGCGTTTTTCACGGCTTTTGATTGCCAGGACTGGCAGAAGGGGCCGTTGGAAACTAAACACCCACAACAACTAGTCGCACCCGAAGCGTGGGCGAAATTTTTACGGTTTTGTCTGATAAAACCCAGAACTATAGGCGGTGGGCCTTGTAAAGAATAATAAGCTAAATATGCTATTCGTTCAATTCACCGTTACAACGCACCGAAAACGATGGCGATGGCTTCGTTATGACGATGGCTACCGCTGTGATGCCGCGAAGCAGCGTGAAAATATTCAATTTTAGGTCATGTATAATTTGTTTTAAAAAAAATATCGAAACCAAACCATGAGTGGAGCCAAGCCGTTTCCTGGTAACCCATATTCCTCCTTGCACATCTCGGTATGATGAAAAATATTTAAATGAAGGTAGTTTTTAATACGCATATTCTTCAGATAGTAAATCACGATGACCGGTGGCAGTCAGCGCTCAATAGTCCATATGATGAAAATAACTATATACATGTGTACCGGACTGTAAGAAACAACTGGACTGGTAACAGTGCCAATTGTTTTTAAAACAGTAAGAGGCATACGACTTTTCCGCACATTCTCTTCGTATCCAGGTCCCTGCGGATCTGGAGGAGCCTGGGGAGCAATGGCTTCGGGAGATGGTCCTGGCCTGGTACCCCTATAAAATCCTTGATCCAGTTGGTACAGCAAGCTGGGCACCGCTGTAGCAGCTTCCGGGTGCCGACGTCCGCGTCTTTGCGTTCGCGTCGCCTTTTTGAAACTCATCAGACTAGCTAAACATGGAGCCCGCTTGAAAGTTAATATTGTATAACAGTGAGCCCTGGGGCTAGCAGTTAGGTACCGCCAAGGAGAGACTCTGTAAGACACTTATTAATTAATTTACAATTTTCAAAATTTGTATCAGCAATTGCGTATTTAGTGTCATGCCGCGAAATTATATAGATTTTCACTGTGGATTTCTGGATTTGACTCAGCTGCAAAGGCAATTTTTACAACTGTACGTCCGACCGTTTCGGGGGGAAATAATCGTTTCAGGACCTTGAGGGGGGCATGGTCCCTTTGCCCCCCTGAATCCGCCCCGGCCCGAAGTGTGCCTATGTGTAAACGGTTAAACCGACTAAAAGGCCAGCGAAGTATCAGCTGAGGTTGCAATGGTATGTAAAAGGCTAAACCGACTAAAAGGCCAGCGAAGTATCAGCTGAGGTTGCAATGGATCGGTGGATCATCGGTAGGTCAGACTCGAACTGCGCCATTGAATGGCGCGTGTGCGCAGGCGCGCCCAGCCGACAGAGCCGACAGAGAGCGGCGATCGATACAGCTGTGCTCCGCTGTAGCCTGGAGTCGGCCGGCTGCACTGCACAGGAACGTCGGCTGACCGGCACTGCTCAGGAGACAACGCAGGCAGCGCCGGACTGCTGCTGGACTGCGGACTGCGGACTGCGGACAGACTGCGGCTGAGGTGAGACTGCGGACTGGTGGGGGTCTGCCGCGGACTGCGGACTAGTAGGGTGAGGGGACTGGTGAGGTGAGGGCAGGGGCGTGGGAAGTATTTATTTCCAAGTTGGGGGGGGGGGCGAACTTTTTGGCGGACCTGAGGTAGTAAAAATGATAGCTTAAAGAAACAATATATCGCTGTGATCGCCACCCGTTATGTTATATCGCCAACAGGATGTATCGCCATATATCGCTAACCGTTCACCCGATATATCCCCATATATCCCCGATACATCGGCACCCGTTCTGCATCCGTCAATGCCGGCAACCACATTAATCCGAAATGTCTTTGGTAACCACTTTTCATTTTGTGTTCGACCCCTGGCCGACTCACTCTGCTGAACGTCAGGAGAACAAAGCCGACATCATACATCTGTAATGACGCGTTTTGCTTAAGAACGGATTAAACACCCTGACTTATCCCATGACAAAAAATGAATGTGACTTACTCTGTGGCGCCTTGAAACAATTCATGAACAGTAGCATTTACTTCCAAAAAGCAATAACATATTGTGACCATTGACCAGGAAATAGCTCGGCCAACGTTACGACGAAGAAACATATCCTATTGACAGGTGTGCGCTGTATTTAGCAGCATTTCTACGCCATTTGCTACGATAGTCAAAGGTGCGGTGCAAATGTACAGATGGAAAAATGCAAAACCAGCTTCAAATGCAATGCAGTGTATTTTTTATATTATTTTTTTGAAACTGCAACTTTGCTTTACAAAACATGTGCAAATTTCTGCAGACAATGCCGTCGATCTAATTCACAGTTAAAATATCATGGTAGAAGACGGCAGAGGGCCGACAGCTCTCCAAAGTTGGGGGCGTCGCCCCCTCTGGTCCAAAGTTGAGGGGATGAGCTGCCCCCATTGCCCCCACGGTTCCCACGTCCCTGACCGCATGGATTATTTGTGCAGGGGACACCTGGGGACTTCCGCCACCGACACAACCCCGGTGACCAGCCGTAACCTGGCAACCGACTCTGTCAGCGGAACATGATCGGACAGCCGCTCCGGTGATCCCGAGACATCAGAACTCCGGAGAGAGACACAGGAGTCACCGTCTCCAGTCGGCACAGATAGCCAGCTCAACAGAAATGGCCGGTACGTTCATTGACAGCCAGCTTAACAGAGATGGCCGGTATACGTTCACAGCCAGCTCAACAGAGATGGCCGGTACTATCGCAGGCATGCCTTCTGTCTCACGCTCTCAGATAAGTCGATTACGGCGGCAGCCGGGATTCGGGAACAGCATAAAGAGGAGACAAACACACAATCCCACGGTGGTAAATAGCATGGCCATTGGCCAGGCACTGAGTGATACGCAAACTTGGTGAAGCTTTTCACGTGGCTCTCGAGTCTCCATTTCGAATGATGAGCCAACATAACTCCAAAACTTGACTGAGTACCTATACGATTGTCCTTTTGATGTCGATAAACAAACAATCGATCACATCAAGCCAAGTTGATGTGACTTCGCTACCGATTAACACAGCTCGTGCGGCAGTCGTTCGCTTTGCAGGCACCACTGTCAGCAAACATCACGTCTGCTGCCAAAATCAGAGCCAGGCAGATAATGTTGACTTAAGACTCGCAAACTGCAGCCCCCCAATCACAACAGATCGTAACATACTAGGGTATTTGCAAGGTTGCGTCGTAGCCAATCATGTAGTTTTAACCCGCGCCCCACTGGGCCTCTGCATTTCCTTCGCCCGACTGGGGGGTGAACACCCCCCCCCTAACTCGGCTCCTATGGCACGTAGACCAAAACAAAAAACACTGTTCAAACCGCTATCAAAAAACATTTCGAAACTATTTAAGTCTTTTTTTCGCTCATGTCAAAACACAGGTCACCAGAGGTCATCAAAGGTCAAATTTTCCAGTTTTAGGACATCGCTCCAGAAACCCCCAAATATCTCGGAAAATATGCCATCTAGAAACAAACGTTCGAAAAACAATCGCTAGCCATTGCAATTTTCAATCGACTTAGCTGCTCTCAAATTTGACCTCAGGTCAATAGTTTAGGCTCTAGAGGTCATTAAAGTAAAAAATGCTGATTTTTTGCAAACAACAACTCTTCCGAAATACCATCTCTTACCTATAAAGATAACGCATACTGGTTTGTGCTCATCGTGTTTCGTTGTCAGGGCCGTTTGAATAGATATATCAAATTTGATCTGTTAGGTCACCTTAAAAAATATGACCTCACGTCAAGGTCCAATGGTGAGTCCAACGTGAGCTATTTTCATATCAGAGAGTAAATTTCTTGACGAACAAACACACTGGTGAAAGTCACTTCTACTATCTTCATTATTTCTAGCAGTTAATGACAAAAGTGTTGGATGACCCGGATGCACCTTCAGATGACCGTAAGTCCGCGGAGCAAAACCTCACTTGATCATCATCATATCCAATTGAGGAGTTGCCAGAAGGAATGGATGAATACGTCGAAAAAGAAGCAGCTTGAAATTTCTCCTTGACTTATACATGCGAATCACAAAATGAACCGACCTCAGACACAGATATACAATAGATATCCATTTTGTAGATACGATGACTTCGTAATCTAAAAGTTAATTCGAATCGTTAGAAACTGTGGTTAAGGCACACCCGCAAACTTTGTGGTAGGTGGGTCATACCTGACCTGGTGACCACTAACCCATACGAAACTGAATTTCGCAAAATGTGCGGAAAGACGATGATAGTATGCAAATTTGGCGGGCGCTACCGCCGCCGTTTTTCGTTAATCTTGATAAAACATGAGGTTGTTCAATACATCGCGCGGCGCGCGAGCGGCCAATCCCATTTTTTTTTTAGCCGCATATCACCCCCATATACTGATTATTGACCTCTACTACCTTTTGTCAGCCTCCCGTCTTTGGTAAGGCACGTTTGAGCAAGTAATTATTAATTTGGAAACATTTTTCTACTAATTCCAAACGAATTTAACTCACTTTTGGTCACCAGATGCTCTTGATTACGGGCGGCCGTAGCCGGCCACTATTTCGGTTTGCCAACATATTCTGATTTGCAGCGACTAGTACTTAGGAGCACAAGTAGTCCAAAATACAGAATACTTGCGGTTTTAAATCCGTAAAGGGCGTTATCATCCTACTTGTCTTCCAATATATCATCTGTTTTTTCATTTTTGTTTTTACAACCCTCGCCCTACGGGGTTCTAAAACACCTTGCCCCTGAGTTTTTTCTACACAATCTCTACGCATAAAGTTATTTGCCCTGCAACTTTGCAGTAGCAATTCAACAACAATTAATACATATCTTGTCAGAATTTGCATTCCAATTGGTTGAGAAGTTTGAAAATATATACGTTTAGTGACGTCATTGTGCTGAAACGACGATAACATGTCCGGACAAAATCGTCTGAAATCATATTGAACTATCAAAATTGCAAACCCGAAAACCGACACAAGATAAGAAACCTATATTTTTTCTTTAAACGTGGGCACTTGGATTTCATAATTTATTTTCTTGACGCCCAATAAAATAAAATATATTTTTAGAAAACACTACAAAATCACATTTCAAAAATGCTTAAGAATACAAATATATAAAGCACCTCGGTAAGAAAATACCTAAACCAAATTTTCCAAGAGCAATTTCTTTATTTGACGATGATGCTCCCTAAGTGAATGAAACTCATAACGTCATTTGGTGAAAATCAACCTTTTTATACTTTTGACCCAAATACACAAATAAATAATTTAGTATTCGATCAAAACTTACTAGTTAATGAACCTTTATTTACATTATCAATTATACTGACTGTTTCCACACAGACAAATCGCTATCTGGAAGGGTCAGTTCATGTATTGACTTGACCTGAAATGTCAACCGTTAGCTTAAACCACTAAACATTGCAATACCGTTAGATCCTCACAATACAAGGCAACATCTGTTCTACCGTGCTGCTCTATGTTCTTGTTTTCGAATAACAGGGTCCCACCTTCCCCACCTCTCGGAGCACGAGCGGGCTGCGCGCGCGGCGGCGGCATAAATAATAACAATCACCCGCTGTGCGGGGCAATTGGGCAGAATTGACTTGCCTCAGCAAGCCAAACCATATTGAGGTCACTAACCATGCTCGTAACTTCCGTGTTTAGTGTTATTCATTATCGCTCTATAAAAATGCATTCAAGTTTGTGCTGACATTTTGTTGGTCAACACAATTCTCATAAAGAAGAGCAGGAAACCATACCTTTTAATTATTTCAAACCAGGTGTAGGCCAAGTTCATTTTAACTTAAAACATGCAATTATAATATTTGTTCCTATCCATTCGTCATACATCGTAAAGCATACAGCGTTTTCGAGACACGACGCGCGCGTGCGGTAAGCTCGACAACGTTCCGTGTTGGTGCCGTTTCTACTCCATCGGTATGCACTACACAAAAATATTATCATATCTTAGCCCGTGTCAATCTGAACATTTTCATAACTGTTCCAATCGCAATGGAAGAAATCACTCCGATTGATTATGGCGGGCTAGATCGGGCTTGTGGCCCATAGTGCAGTGGGGCGAAGGGTGATGCGGCCCCTTTGTCCTTTTTTCAACACAGTGTTATCGACTTCAACAGTCATATAAGTTGTAACATATATGAAGGTCAAATTAACACATCCATGTTTGCCCCCAGGGTACCAAGTAAATATCGAGGATACCGCAGGCAACTACTCAGGTAACCACTAGTTCCTTCCGTGCCTGCAGACTGTTTTGATGGAGAACCGAGTCCCGGTACCGTTTAACACGTCTTACAGCTGGCCCCGTGTTGTGTGTCACAGCTGGCCGTGTGCACTGGCGGATCCAGAACGTGGGCTGCAGGCCCAGGCGATTTGGAGGGGGCATTTTTTTTTAATCAACAGATTTGGAAAACGCATAGGATTTGGCTTTCTTGAACCTTATTGAACGATTTAAAACAAACATGCATTAGTTAAATATAATTACATTTCCTTCTACATTGGAATATGCGTCAAATTTCGCCGATTTCAGGCGAATTGGGGGGGAGTCGCGTAATTGCCCCTGCTTGTGTATCTGGCTGTAAGGCCGTCGTGCTTGTTGCTCTGCGAACTGAGTTGACTCGGGGTTTCCCTCTTCAGCGCAGCCTCACTCTTCAGCTGGAATGAGGCACATGAGCCCGCTGCTTCTCCGACTCACTGAGACCTGAGGAGAAACTGCATGCAGTTCTACTCTCAGTCTCCACCTGAGGAAGAAAATCCGAGTGGCCCAGGTGGAGACTGAACGAGCTGTGTTTCTCCTCAGGTCTCAGTGAGACTGAGCTGTGTTTCTCCCCAGGTCTCAGTGAGTCGGAGAAGCAGCGGGTGCGTCAGGAGGTGCTGCGGGAGCCGGCCGTCCAGGAGTCGGTGGAGGAGATGAAGCAGCGGCTGAACCTGATGAAGACCATCGTGGACGACACGCGTCAGGTGATGTCCGGCAGCGCCGCCGAGCCGCGGCCAAAGGGCATCGCCGTCGACGGTGCCATGATGGGCGCCATCTTCGCCGTCATCCTGGCCGTCATCCTGGGAGCCTCGGTGCACGCCTTCCAGAACCTCTACTACGCCGTGCTGAAGCGGTTCGCGCGATAGCACGGTCGCTGGCAGGTGACGGTCCTGTTTCGCATGGAGACGGACGTCGACCTCCTGCAGGTTACTGGATCAACTGTGGAGAATCACGGCTAAGGAGAGTGTATATGGAAAGGATTCTTCTCTCGCTGTCGCTGTGAAAGGCTTCCAGTAGCTGAAAGATTAAAGCTTCTCTGTCATAATGTATTCACTCATCTCAGCCCGTTGTTTTCCTAGAATGACTTTCATCTTTAGGTGAGGGATTCGGTAGACAGAAGACACTCGCTGTTGCTGTCCTTGTTTCACCGGACACCCTGCTGTGATGATGCGGAGTGCTATGTCAGCTGCTGCAGTGCTCAGCAGATTAGCCCCCTCTTCAGGAGTTTCCCTCGGAGGTAGAACTCGGCGTCTTGCCACTTTGGAAGCGCTTTATGGGTGTGATGTGCGCTACCCATACTCGACTTTGTCGTGGAAGGTGGCTATTCCGAATTGCGGTCTGATCAGTTACGAGTTAAGACAGTACCAGCAGTTGCTCGAATTCGGCCTACCATTGTTGATCGGCTGACATATTGGGTGTTATGATGCTCGTCAATAAAACAGTTTTCACCCGATACAAAGGCCATTCGGCAAACATGCTATGCTTTGCTGTGTTAGACAATAGACATTGTTTCAGTGTGTGTCGAGTGTGCACTGTGCACAACGGTGCACCGTTGTGCACAACGGTGCACATTCGTACCACCGCGTTGGTACGAATAGGCCGCATATATCAGTGGTACAATGCTTGGTTTTCTGTCATTATCGATGGGACCACTATCTCCCACGTGGCATGACTCAGCACTCATTGGATATTTGGGCGAGTTTCGGTACAGATATCAGAAAGTTACAGTCTTTGAAACAGTTGCCCCTTTGTCTATCCGGCCTCGGTTGATCAGAGCAGAGGGTGGTCTGAAAACACATGCAGGGTTGCATGCGCTATCACACCCCGCACTTCCTGAACGATAAAGGGCCGACAGAAAACACGCTCAAACTATCCGTGCCTGCGCAGGTGAGCTCAGAGCCGAACAACTTCGACGACATGAACTGCACAGACCCTCGTCAACTTGATCGCCTCTGTTCTCTTCCTCTTCGCTCACATTTAACACAATACGATTGCCGAGTAAATGTATTGGTTCTACACGAATGAATGAACGCTCCGAGTGCAGTCAACTGCCCTGGGCAGCACCCGAGAAATCAATTTCTGAGTTCGATCCATCCCCTCCACGTGGCGTTCGCGGCGCCTGGCCTTACAGCGGTCCTTCGTCGCCGTGCTGACCTCTGACCGGAGCCCTCTGTGTCGGCGCTGCCTCGCCGTCCCAGAATAGACCCCGCCGCGCCACTGCCCCTCCCCTCCCTCCCACACAACCACCACAGACACACAGCCGACCCGGCTGCTGCGCTGTGCCGCTCGCACAGCCAGCCGCGCTGTGTCCGGCTCTGTATCTAGCCCCGGTCGGCACGCCGGCGGCTCCTCCGGCCGGCCCTGGCGACTGGCTCGGCTGAGCTGGGCTCAGTCGGCCTACTCCATGGCGGAGGACTCCTTGCCGTTCTGGCGGTCCGGCGAGCGGTCCTTAGCGTCGCCTCCGCGCGAGCCGGACCGGGACCGAGACCGGGAGCTGTCGAGCAGACCAGCAGTCACACGTATTGTACACGCTAACATATGTATACACACACGAATTACACACATAAGCACGCGGGACAGACGCAGCGAAATGCCGGGACGCAAACATCTGCATTGGTTCTACACGAATGAATGATCTGAGTACAGTCACTGCCCTAGACAACTGAAACCTGAACCAAATGCAAGACAGACAAACTTTGCCCACCGCCAGTCAGATCCGCTCATGAGACCATGACGGGACAGCACTGATACAACACCACACACTCAACAAGGCGCGTAGCCGCCAGCACCAGCAATGTTCACCGACGAGTCCATTGACACAGGACAACACTGTATACAACTTATGGCAATGGTAACCATGCCTCTGACGGTATAGCTGGCAGTAGAGGACAATACCGAAGGTCACAGCGCACACTGACAGTACCGGCACTGTATTAGCGCCACAGCCACGACACAAAGGGAGGGACCGGACAATTAGAGGAGCGTCAGTGAAAAAGAACAGCCGGGACAGAACATAGCATAATAGGTCAGCAATGCATGCTGTTTGAAAACATAAAATACGTCTATCACGTTTTGAAGTCTCAAAGCGGCATCCGTTAAGCCGTCATACTCATACTCCCAGAGCCGTAGACCACCGTAATGACAATAAACACTTATCAGGCTTGGCAACGAAGCATTGACGAAGGAGGATCGAGTGGTTCGTTGACTGCATATCTCGCTATCCCCTACGCCAGCCAAGTAAACCGGTGTATAACAACACAATATAACATATTGTACCGCAAATCGTACACATACCGCACAACCGAAGCAGAAGCAATCATTCATATGATCAAGATGAAGTGTCTAGGGGTTTGAATATTTAAGTATTTACTGTAGACACTGAGGCAGCTAATGTAAACTAGCCACCAGGCAGCGCTGGTAGTCAATAGCACCGAAATGACGCCGTGCCTCAGTGCGCCACGTTCTTATGTGCACAAATGTGATTTTCCGATCAAAATTGGAGAGTTTCAACTGAAGAAACTAACATGATAGAACACCACAAACATTGTATCAAGATTCGACAGACCGTTTGGGAGGATATGCATACATACCATCTCCTGGAACCACACGTGTCTGCTTTACTGTCCTGCGATGGAGGATGAGCCGGATTTCGCCCACTCACCCGCCCTCACATTGTCTGGAACACTGACGTGAACCGTCTCCACAGACTATGAAATGTGAATATAATCACTCCTCAAATCATCTGTGCCTGGCGACGTCTCCGGCAGTCACTCTTATACCCACCAGCAGCTCTCACTCAGTCCTCACAGGAAAAGACACCGCGTCAAAAGCTCATGAACAAATTACCGCAGTAGGTCATGACCATTTGGAACCATGCGGAGCAGTGTGCAGGGTTTTTACCGAGATTTGCTCCTGGATCGGGACTTGGAGGGCGACTTCCTGTCATCCTTGCCCTTGGACGGGGACCTGAAACCGAGTTCACTGTGACGGCACTGGGGTCAGGTGGAGACAGCGCACCACAATCTACGCTACAGCTGCCTCAGAATGCTGCGGAAAGACACTCTACTCTTTGTTGTGAAACTACAGGTTTTGATTAAATAAAACAATAGTCGGAGCATTACTAGTAGAAGAAGTAAACCGAAGTATAACCAATATGTTCATATTAAGATGAAATATACAACGAAAATTATAAACATATTTTCAGCTGTGAGCCTTATTGTGGATCTAACACGAAACAACCATTCAGTGGATCATATATGTTATATCTAATGAATAAGGTTCCCAGTCAAAAATACATTTTGGATTTTCTTTCGATATTTCATCCTAATATGAGCAAAAGGTCAAACTTCGAATAACTACTTAAACAAGAAGGTGTCCTAGAATCAACGTCAACATAGAATCAAGTTGTCAATGAAAGCCAATACTACCTTGCATATACATGAAAAAGAGTGGATACTCATAAAGACAGAACGAAAAATAGCCAATACCATTAATACAATACAATCCATTTAAAGGAAGAACCACTACCACAAAAGTCGTTAAAAACCCAAGGACCGTGTCTCCACCTCTATGCTATCACCATTTCCCAGACACCAAGACAGTAACTAGAATTCCCAGACACCAAGACAGTAACCAGAACCCATGAGCATGCTTTCAACACCAAACGGAGAATTGCCGACTGTTAGATGCACCCCTCCGACACCACAGGCTGTGTTGGCCGCTGGCGGGGGGGGGGCGGCGGTTCGCTTCCCTGCTGGCCGCGTGGTGGCGCTGCCCGAGCCGAGGCGGCGCCGGGCCCGGCCGGCCGGTCGGCCACACCACCACCTCTGCGCCATCGAGAGACACCGCCGCCGCCACTCACTCTCCCTCCTGCACCCCTCTCCCCGTCACACGCTGACCTGCTCTTGGACCGGGACCTGCGCTCCGGAGACTTGGACTCGGACTTCCTCGCAGGCGATTTCGACTCAGACTTCCTCGCAGGCGATTTCGACCCGGATCTGCGCCCTCCAGACCTGGATCTGCGATCTTCGGACTTGGATCTGCGATCGCGCGACTTGGAACGGGACCGCGATCGCGACTTGGAGCGGGACCGGGATTTAGATCTTGCGAGGCAGGTAAGGGCGGGGACTGGTCAGAAGATGGCTCCTCCGGCGTGGGAGTTCCACTTCAGCCTTCGGGCGGTGAGCGACCGCAGCCGACACACAGCGCATCAACTCAACATACAAACACACATGCACGCACAGAGTACAGAGTGCTACAGCAAAACATAAAATAAATCATAAAAGAAATAAAAAAGAAACATATGCGGCTATCAGTAACTGCCAGAGGCGTATCCGACAGCAAGGCAAAATAATAAAATAATAACAAACTAGCTAGAGAAGTCAGCTGAGTGGGGCGGCGCTGCCGCAGAGTCCCACCTGGAGCGGCTGCGGTCCCGGCTCTTGCGGTCCCGGCTGCGGCTGCGGCTCTTCGAGCGGCGCCCGGACCGGGAGCGGGACCGGGAGCGGGAGCGGCTGCGGCGGCTGCGCGAGGACTTCAGCGAGTCGTCGATCAGTCGGATGCGGCGTCCGTTCAGTTCAGTGTCGTCCAGCTTGTCCAGGGCGTGACGCGCGTCCGAGTAGGAGGCGAACTCCACCACACTGTCGGCCACAGCATCATACAACAGTTACACCGCGGTCACACGCACACAAGCAGACACACAGACAGAAACGTAGATACATATACACTACAGACACAGACACAGACGCAGACGCAGACAGACGCAGACAGACACAGACAGACACAGACACAGACACAGACACAGACACAGACCCACAGACAACAGACAACAGACACAGACACAGATACCAGGACACAGATACAGATACAGATACAGATACAGATACAGGTACAGACACAGATACAGACACAGATACAGACACAGATACAGACACCAGATACAGACACAAGATTACAGACACCAGATATTACAGGACACAGACACAGACACAGATACAACACAGATACAGACACAGATACAGGGACACATGATAGCAGACACAGATACAGACACAATTACAGGATACAGACACAGACCACAGACAACAGATAGCAGACATAGATTATACAGACCACAGATACAGAATACAGAACACAGACACAGGATACAGACCCACAGATACAGACACAGGACACAGATACAGAGCACAGTATAGCAGCGGTGTTGTCATAAAAAACATGGCACCCCTAAGGTTCCTCGGTTCATAACTTCTGCCAGGCATTTTTTGGCTGAAAAAGAACAACCAATTTCATTACCATTCCCAGTAGAGCGGGACAATTTCCTTCAGACCATTCATAAACAATTCATGCTCGGATAGCATTCCATTTTGGCTACACGACGTCGAAATAAATATGTTGTCGCCAACCAGGGTGAAACGAAAATATGTCGCACGGTGAGTCGGATTACATTAAGTATTCTGCAAGCGCCAACACAAAACTTGAAGACTCAGACACCTCTTTCGTGAAGATGAATTAAAAACATAGAACACATCCAAGTTCAACGTGGAGAAATCATGTCACGACACAAGTTCAACTAGTCTGCGCCTCAAAAATGAGCTCCACCCACTATGGGACGCACCGCTTTGGAGACGCTTGGGAGCGCACTGACTGACGGCACCGTAACTGCCTTCTGGCGAAACGCTGTGTCCACTGGTCCAGCAGGTGGACGGTAAGCCGCTCCTTGCAGCTGCAATCTCGACGTCGTGGATTCCTTTTCTCCTTTTAAAAACAATTCGCCTCAACTTTCACCCCCAGACGAACAAAGAAATCAGAGAATTCAAGTCCGCGAATGAGTCCGGACTTTTAGTTCGCCAGGCTTCCGGATCGATGGTAGCCGGAGCCATGATTCATGTGCCAGGAATTTCTCTGACCACTTCGAGGCCGTGGTGACATGGTGTAAGAAGGACGGCAACACAATGGCAAACTGTAAGGGGCAACAATACTTGTGCGTGTGCCATAAACGGACAGTGGGATACTCGGATTCAGAGGATCTGATTTACGAGTCGTTTGTATGGAAAATATTAATGCTTTAAATCCCGAGAATCGTTTCACTAGTTGTGACAAAACTTTTTATTTCGGCATCTCGTGTAGGCCACATTAAGTAAATAATCTATCGGATATATGTTATAGTGGTCTTAACGTAATTGTTCGCTCTTTCGGGAATGGTAAATCTGTGGTGTTTCTCTTCGGGTAAAACGGGTGGCAGATTATGAGCCTATGAAAAACAAGGTTCCATTTTATTGAAACACCCGTAACATCACACACACAGATACTACTTAACACATGAATACAGGACACAGTATACAGATAGACACAGAATACGAGGATACAGACACAGACAGACATGACTAGACACAGACGCAGACACAGACGCGAGATCGACACAATACAGACACGAGACTACAAAAAAAAACAACCCCAAACCCATATTTGTACAAGAGAATTGTAGACACCTCAGGATCAGATACAGCACAGCAACAGACATAGGACCAGGACACAGACGCAGACACAAGACAGAGCACAGCACGCAGGTACCCGGCAGGACAGCATAGGACACACAGGACGGCAGACGCAGACGCACGGACGCAGCACGCAGACGCAGGACGCAGACGCAGACGCGACGCACGACGCAGACCGAGACACACGACGCAGACGCAGACGCAGACACCGCAGACGCAGACGCACGAGACGCAGCACAGCAGAGCACAGACACAGACCAACAGACACAGCAACTACCACCCAGACACAACAACAGAGCACAGCACACAGACACCAGACGCCCAAGAGCACAGGACGCAGACAGGCAGACGCAGACCACAGACGCAGACGACCAGCGACGCATGGGACACAGACGCAGACACAGAGGCAGACACAGACGCAACCACATACGCCGAGCACCATACCGACTGACCACAGCACTCAGTACACCATCTGACGCAGAAACATAACGGCAGGACACATACGCAGAACACATACCGCAGACGCCAGACACATCACGGCAGACGCGAACACAGACACAGACGCAGACACAGACACAGACGCAGACACCAGACCACGACACAGGACGCCAGACCACAGATGCAGACACGAGATTGCAGACAACCACATCGCGGACACAGATCAGACACAGACGCAGGACACAGACACCAGACACAGACACAGATCCCAGACGCAGACGCAGACGCGGCAGGGACGCAGACCAACGCAGGACGCAGGACCGCAAGACGCAGGCACGCAGACGCAGACGCAGACGCAGACGCAAACGCAGACACGACCGCAGACACAGACACAGACGCAGACGCACGACACAGACAGACGCAGACGCAAACGCAGACACAGACACCAGAGCACATACGCATATAACATACGCAACACGTACGCACAGACACGTTACGCAGGACACAATACGCAGACACATTACGCAACACAGACAGAGGACGCAGACGCAGACGCCAGACACAGACGCAGACACAGACGCAGACACAGCCCAGACACAGACGCAAGACACAAGACGCAGGACACAGAGCGCAGGTGAGCCACAACGGCAGACCACAGACTGCAGGACACAGATCACATGACGCAGAAAGACACAGACGCAGACGACAGACGCAGATCGCAGACGCAGACGCAGACGCAGACGCAGACGCAGACGCAGACACAGACGCAGACGCAGACACAGACACAGACGCAGACACAGACGCAGACACAGACGCAGACGCAGACACAGACGCAGACGCAGACACAGACGTAGACACAGACGTAGACACAGACGTAGACACAGACGTAGACACAGACGTAGACACAGACGCAGACACAGACAGACAGACACAGATGCATATACATCTACATACAAAGACACGTACAAATGTAATGGACATGACATGACATAGGTCACAAGTCACAACAGTTACACAGCAGCCACCCGCTGAATTCAGGAACCACCAGTCCGATAAGTCCTGTCAGTTAATACAGTTGTCATAGTCGCCGCACCCCTCCCTCCCCTGTCCAGTGGAGCCCCAGGATCGCACACTTACCCCTCTCCGCGGTGGTGTTTGTGCGCGTCGGCGTAGGTGACCTCTCCCGCCTGGCGCATGTAGTCTTTGAGGTCCTGTCCGGGGAGGGAGGGCAGAGCACCGCACGGTTAGTCAGACTCGGACGGGGCGGAGTACGCCTGATCCCGGACTCCCGGCTCCGGGCAGGAGGAACCACGAGACGGTCAAACTGCTCCACCAGAGGGCCAGATCAACCCACACTGCTACAGACGGAAACCCCACCCGGATCCATGTCATCCCCCAGAGGGCAGATCAACCCACATACCGTCACACTCTCCCTAGAGGGCACACTCACACAACACTCCCCAGAGAACAGACTTACCCACACTGCTACAGAGGAACCCCCCTCCCGCGCCCCCCCGATTGCATTCATTCCCTCAGAGCGGGCAGGAACCATCCACCACTGCTACACGAGGGAAAAACCACACCGCGGTCCTTATCATCACACTACCTCGAAGAAGCCAGCAGATGCCTCCTCCCCCCCTGGGCCCGTGGAATACATACAGTTCACAATACTGTCCGCTACGGAGTTTCCTTTGCGGCCGCTGAGACAACGCTTCCAACCAACCCATCCCACGGAGATTCAGAACCGACAGGATGGTGGGATCTGGCCAGGTGGGAAACAAAACTGATGAAGTGGTGCATACGTAACGGATTGACTGATCCAAACTGTAGTGCCAGGATTCCAGCTAGAATATGGCAGATGGGTGCCAAAACTCTGCGCAACACGACACAAAGGCGCCTAAATGGAGGGCTAAGTAACCTGCATCACACCTACACCGTCTGCGAACTTCCCGTGTCGTCCGGAACGAAAATATATCTCTGCTGTGCTAAGAAAAAATGTGAAACTAACCTCCCTCTGAATAAATTGGCGCAACTTGCCCTCACCTGCAATAATACTATGTCTCATTTGTCTCGCCCAGCCAATAGACTGGGATTTTATCCGTGGAAGTCGAAGCAGCACATTACTTCATCAAACTGCATCAACTAATTCCTACTCCATGGTCGAGGCGCCGACTTCCTGAACCCTCTCGGAGTAACGCTATCGGAGCGGTGTCCAAAAGGCAGAGAACATGCCCTTCAATGATATAAAGGCAACCTTTACTACCCCATAATGTATATCCAGGTTTTCTGACAGCAGCTACGTCGGAAACAACCTCGCATCAACTGTCCCACCATTTAGACCTGTTGCCCTAATCACTAATTGGTGGCGCTGCCGGCGCGGGGACTCTCAGGCTGACCCAGCGGGACGTGGCGGAGGAGCTGGAGGTGACGGTTTGGAGTGGGAGCGCGAGCGGCGGCAGCCCGCCCGCCTGCCCAGACGAGCCATACCTGGGAGTCAGCGAGGCCGGTCGGCCGGCCAGGCGACCCTCAGAGCGAGCACACCACACACACGTCAGCACCAGCACCAGCGTCTCAGCCAGCACCAGCACCAGCGCCGCCGCACCAGTCAGTCATCAGAGAGGGCACATCTCGCAGCCAGTCGGCTCTCTTGAAGAGAACGGTCAGCTTCAGTGGCGGTACAGAGTACAACAGGCGCGAGCGATCCCCGCCCACCCGGCCCGACAGTCAGCAGCACCCATCACTCGGCGCGCGACATCAACTGACGGACCCCTCCCCCTCCGCCGGCTCGGCGCGGTCCCACTCACCTGCCAGCTGACCCGCGAGCTCAGGTTCTCGACGATGATGCGGTTCTCGGTACGGGTCGGAGGGCCGTACCTGTGGACACAGCCGGACGGCCGCGCCGAGTCAGCGCGAGCTGGGCCGCTCACTAGGAGACGGGGGCGAGCCGCCCACTCCCTCGGAGAAAACGGTCAGCGGCAGGCCGGTGGTCATGGTCTTATGAGCACGATACTACTGCAGGGGCCATTTGATGAATGTCTTACCACAGCAGCACGAATGTCTTACCACGGCCGCCCACAGCAGCACGAAGTGACCTCAGAGTCTGCCCACGTCACCTGGCTGGCGGCTGGTAGGCGATAGTTATCGTGAAGAGAAGGACGCACGGCGGCTGAGACAGTGTCCCACTAAAGCCTTAGCTTCTCGTTACTTTTGGTGAAAGTTACTTTGGTGAAATGATCCATATAGTATACAGATTCGGCATAAATAGATGCAGTGCAAGGCTACATCCAGGCTTTGTCTTCTCAATCGATCATGATTATGCTCATTTTAGTGCACATTACATAAACGCTGTTCTGTTGTGTCCCATTGCTCTACTAATGCCTCCCTGCAGTCTCCTCGACAAACCTTTAGGGCTCGACAGCTCTTCTTTGGACTCCACCAATCCTTCTAACTGCCCAAAGGGAGACTGTATCCCCTCATTAGCCCTTCTAATTCCTGTCCAAAGGGAGACTTTATCGGACCTTATCAGCCTTCTTACCTCCGAACGAATCTCGGCTATATTCAGTCTAAGTACTGGTGGCAAGCTATTTGCCTCTATAAAAAGCGGAGTTGCCCTGTGAATGTTCATCCTTATCTTAATACCACACAATGAATACTGTCGGGTCGCAGGGTTCCTTGCGACCTATTGAGCTCTTAAGGGCCCTGCTGAACGCAGTCTCTCGGCGAGCATCGCACACGCGCAGGCTACGGCAGCGTGTCGGCAGTGTTTCGTCTCAGCGCCGACTAGGCGGGGCCTGCAGGACGTACGGTCGGCCATCTCGGTCGCTCTGTCCTGCGCCGAGCCCCAAACGACCACCGACCAGCGGTGGAGCGCGGTCTGAAACTGCTGCCAGGCTATACATATACACACACGAACACACAGGCGTGCGCATACGCATATGCACACGCCGTCCACGCAGTTTGGCTCGGTTTGACCGCGATTCACACCACCGCTCAAAATTCGCGATTCACAGAATAAATTAACGGCTAATGCCGAACGCTTTCTGGTATATATATATATCAGTTCAAAGCTTCCAGGAGTCACTTATGGAGGAAATGCCACGAGAGCAATTGCTATGCAGTCCCACTATTGCCTCCCAACTATCACAGGTGCGTACAAAGACAAACTGCTCTTTTCCAAAAAGCGAATCACCGTATCTCCATAATCCGCTAAAAACAAGACATGTTACACATTCACATCCCCTGATAACCATAAGAAAACCCCTTTCTGGGCGACTTAGTACCTACACACATGTCTACATTTTGATAGAAAATGAGCTAACAAATGAGCTAGAAGTCCACTGAAGTCCGAGTGCACCCAGTGTGCATCTCGCGTGGGTGAGAATCGCGGGCGCGCGGCCACCACCTACTTGGTGTTGCGTGGGGCAAACTCCCTGGGTCGGCCGCCGCCGCCGCCGCCGAAGCGGTCGCGGTCGCGGTCGCCGCCGCGGTCGTTGGGGCGGTCGCGACTCTGCGGTCCGCGGGCCGGCTCCAGCGTCACTCTGTCGGTCAGAGGGTCACTCAGCCGCCACTCAGCCGGGACTCACTTGGTGCTCCAGACGGGCGGCCTCCGCACGTCGTAGCGCCCGTCGTAGCGCCCGTCGTAGCGCCCGTCGTAGCGCCCGTCGTAGCGGTCGTCGTAGCGGCGCGACGGGCCGCGCGCTGCCTCCACCGTCACCCTGGCGAAACGACCCGTCAGCTGGACAAACAGAGGACGCGGAGGGGAGGCCAGACGCGGCCGGCAGGGAGGCCAGGGGCGGCCGGCAGGGAGGTGTAGGAGAGAGGGACGACTGACGGGTCACGGGCCATGGTTGGCACCTGGCGCCTTACTGTGAGTATCGCCGACGCTGCGTGTATCTGGTGAGGTGTTGGGTGAGATCGAGACGGGATTACCATACTGTACGCAAGATGTGTAAAAGACCAAATAAAACCGCCAGTTATTGCCAAGAGAGCAGCTCAGAACGTCATGATATCCTCACGAAAAATGTTAGTGTTTTTTTGCATTAAAAGTATGACAGACTTACTGTTGGTCAAGGTTTTGTTAATGAGTAGAACACAGACTCATTGCACATTGCTAATGAACAACGTCATACAATACAAGACTTTGCTTACCTGGCACCCATAAGTTCCCGTCCATTTAACTCATACACCGCATCATCGGCATCACGGGCATCTTCAAATTCCTGAAACACGTAAGTTGAAGTGATATAAAAGATAGATAGACCTTGGTGTACAGGAGCATATTTGACCAAAGAACTGAGCAATAACGGGCCACACCACAATCAGCAGTAAACTAGAAACATAACGAGCAAATAGGGATAAACACGCACACTAAAATCCGCCGCAAAAATATTGCACATTTGTGGTGCAAGGCTTTATCTCGCCAAAACCCTTGAAAGTTGATGATGATTATTATTTGGGCTTTGGGGCGCCGCAACTACTTGGGTTATGTGGCGCCCATCCCTTGAGAGTTTGTGTTGTGGCTAAGACAATAGTTTATTCTGCAGCTCGCTTAGTATTTACACTGCACATAAAATGTTTCCTTCAATGTAGGATGCGACCTTACCACAAAGCCAAAACCATTCTTGATTAGCACATCTTTGACTCTGCCATAGCCTTTGCAGAACTTCTCGATGTCTCTCTCCCTGCAGCCATGTGTGAGGCCACCGATGTAGACTCGAGTTCCATGCATCTGCAAGAAGAAATGGAGACGTTGGTCAGGTTTGTTTAGAAAATGATGCACCTGTTCGTCAGATACAGGGTATGTTGCAAAAAAGATGAGCGGTTGTATCTCGTGAAATGAAGGGCGATTAATAAACAACTGCAGGGTAATTAATTATATATTTTTTAATGTATCCCCTACACACTCGGATGCACTCCATCGTGCGCTGCGGCGTCTCGATCATCAAGTTGACGAGTGTGTCTGGCTTTGCTCCACCGCCAGGCCGTTTAGCGTTTGGAGGTTCTATATCCGGGTCTACTCTGAGGTAGCTGGCGTACATTGATGGAATCATCCTCGACGATTGCCAACGGATTTTTGATCGGTGACTGGTCACGGTCAGGGTTGTTGCCTGGTTAGACCCCTTCTCCCAAAAAACAGGAGAGCGAGTGCGACACCCGTCCTGGGTCTTGTTTACGTGATGGATTGGAGCACAGTCTTGCTGGAGATGTCGCCCTGGACATGTCCGGCAGGAGATTGACATCGGTTGGCGGGTCATTTTTAAGGGCGGGAGACGCTAAACCAACGGACAATTTTTTCCTGAAAGTGACACGCTTCCTCAGTCCTGGATGGCCCAGTCCTGGCTTTTGGCGAATTCCAGTTTCCCGCCTCTGAATCCTGGTCAACCTTGCCTGTATCTACGGCTTGAGCAGCTTCAGTTGACAGCTGGTCGTCAAGTGGCGATCGACAGGTCAGGTGGCGCTGAGCTGCCAGCTGTTGGAGCAATGTTCTCGCTGAATTATGTTTTTTTTTTCAAACGACTTGGCCACGACGGTCCTGACCAGTGACCACTGAGGCCTAGCTGGCTCCATGTCTTGACACTCTGGTTTATCAGCGCTTCTCCTTGGCGATCGCGGGTTACCCAGCGTCTAATCGTCGACACGTGACGTGCAATTCACTGATGACCTGATTCTGGGTCTTGTCGCCTCCGACAATTCCAAACGCGCGGTACTGCGCCGATGCCTTGTGCTCGTTCGCCGTTGTCGATATGTGGTCTGTTCGAGTTCAGTACTAGGTACGTCCTCTAAAGTAATGAGACCTCTGCAGTACCTCATCGGCCAACTTCGGCTCGGCCACCGGTTCACGTGATCACTAGACACGGGCAGATGCCCGAAGGACAGGCCCCACCCCCAATGAAATTGCATGGTTCGCCAGCCACGGGAATAGGCTGTTGCCCACCAATCACAGTCATCAGTTTGTGGCCACCCTGCATATGGATTTAGCCGAAGCAAAGCAACATCTGCCTTCTGCCTTCACAGTCACACATATGCACACAAACACATGCACAGCCGGATAGTAATGATAAATTGAATGAAAAATAACACCCAAATGATACTACTTTTCCATTATTTTTCCCAAGTTTTGCTTTTAACTTTATGCTCTTTATCTTCAAACGCATTGGATAACTGGAACACAGACACTGATTTATGGATGCAATGATAGAAAAAGCCTGTGAAGGGAGCCTGTGAAGGGAGCCTGTGAAGGGATCTGGACATGCAATAATTGGCATAGGTAATAACTAATAACTAATTGTGATGAGGGCACTATACACTGGGTACTCCAAAGTTTGTTTTGGTATACACTAGAAATACACTACAATACACTATACACGAAAAACACAAAATCACAACTAGAAAATACACCTAAGGATATGGCTGCATCATACTTTGCGACCTGTATGACTCTTTTGGTTTCGATCCACAATTCATTATATCATCAGCGTAATGGTAAGACTGTCACCCCTGCGACCAATCCATTGGACCGAGTAATGTCTTATGACAGGGCGGCCAATCTTGGTAACTGACAAATATAGTAAAGTCCCGGCGGGCGGCGCGATTGCAATACTTTTGGGCATAATAACTCGAGACCGTTGGGATTGGCTTGACATTTGTGAATCCCAAAAATCGAAAATAAATACGCTCAACCTTTATTTCTATGATGTAACTTTGATATATTAATCCTTGAAAGAAAGTTTCGAAACTTGGCTTTTGAAAAGTGGCCCTTTTAACATGTAACACCTATGGCCAAGTAAGAGAAAGTCACGGCCCATAGCTACCAAAACGACTTTGGACCCCCCCCCCCCGTGTGATGAGTGGGTTTATTTATAAAATACTCGTTACTAAAATAACTACTTTTACAGTAACGTAATAGCGATCTCAGTTAACTTTTCAAAACAGGTAACAGAGACAAAGTAACTAATCTGTTTCTTTATAATCAAGTCGTTCTCCAGTATTTCTTTTTGTAGATTGAGATAAGTGTACCGGCGTGTAATAAGGACGGGCACACTAAGCGGGGATAAATATGCGGGAAAAAAACAATAATAAAAAACCATATATACACAAACCATCCGTAGGTCATCTAAGGTCAGTGAAACTCGTTGAACAACAAACACTCGGGAACCTGAAACAACAAACCATCGGAACGTGACACATTGCAAGTTCCTAAAACATCGATACTACGGAACGACCAGTTGCGTCTCACGGTGACCCTTAGGGACCAGACCATAGGAATCCACGGGTCCATGGGCAGTTAAGGATTGCATTTCTTAGAGTATGTGTCACATTATTAAAAAGTATGGTACTGAACGTTTCATTGCAATCCATTGATAACTTCACGAGTTATTCCCGGAAAAAAGAGGGACTGAGGGGGATGACATCGACCCCCTGCACTGTCGAGTGATAACCCTCGCCCGGGCAGGGGAGTGGATGCCAACCCCCTCGTTTTTTCAGGAATATCTCACATAGTTATCGACTGACTGCGATGAAACTTTCAGTACTCTAATTTTGAATCACTTGACACATACTCCGAATTTGTTTAACTTCCAACTTGCATGATCCGTGACCTATAACCTGTTTATCAGTCATGTCAGGCGCAACTGGCGTCCCGTTACGGGACGCCAGTTGCGCCTCAATACTACGGTAGTATTGATCCTTGTTACATGTGCACTTTCCGAGTGTTTGCTGTTCAGGAGCATATGCAAAGGTTTTTGATGATGATTGGGGTTTAAGGGCGGGCCGACACCAAAGGTCACATGCCGCCCAGGCGAAGGTGTTTCCAGGTGACAGTTGTGGCTTCCGCTGAGATTGTGACCTCGGCTGACCTTTTCATAGATCAACTGAGGTCACTGACCTTCGATTACTTTTTTTGGCTTCTGGCCTTGTGACCCTGATTTCAAATATGGGAACCATTTTACATAATTACATGTTTCAATGGGGTCATGCGCTTCCAAAGGTCAACCAAGGTCACTGAACTCAGATGACCTGACCAATGAGACCTTTTTTGGAATTTTGTCGTTTTAAAGAGAATTTGTGATGCTGACTTCAAATCTGGCACCCAGTAAGCATTTCAAGATGTTCTTTCACGATTTTAGCTCGATCAGTATTCCATTTTTAAACATTTACGATTTGATGATATTTGGGTCATTGCCATTACCTCAGAGGTCAACTATTGACCCAAAACCTTGAAATCGGATGTGAATGGCTTCCCCTCGTCACAAGCAGCACGCTCACTTTTTTAATTGAAGCTTTAGCTCAATTTGGGGCGAAACGTCAGGGGAGTCATACCCCTGCCCGGACTCGCAGTGATCTTGCCCTACCCAGGCGAGGGTTTAACTTAAAAAACGGAGTAGCGGACTAAAGTAACTTCCGTTACATTTGTCGCAAATTAATGAAGTAACAAGTAACAGAACTACATATGTTGCTTCAAAGCGCCGGTAATGGTGGGGCTGGCGCCACCGTCGCTGCCGGGAATTTATTGGTTGGTAGCACTTTCAAAAGTCTCTAGATGGACAACCCCCAATTATCAAGATTCTAAAATTATCAACACTCATAAGAATATCAAGATTAATTTTCTATTAAAGGGAGTGTGCCTACTCTTTTGAAATGTCAAATATATTTTTATGACGGTAAGAAGCTATTGCTTTGATTATGGTACGATGAAAAATTCATGTCTGGAGCCCCTTTAGTGAATTTTTTACTTATATTCTGTTTGCAATTTGTTTTGTTCAAAACTCATTAAACGATTTTCACTATAAACAGAGTAGCCAAGGATGTTACCTATAATGGCGCACTGGCCAGAGCTAAACAATATATGCTAGCGTTTGTAATTTTAAGAGCAATGCTTCTATGTGGAAAGCTCTTGGCGACTATTGATAAATTAATCGACTGCCAGTATTGATGGCGACTTTGAATATCTCAGCAACTAAAGTGATTCTGGGAAATGAAGTACATGGCTAAAATTCAGAAAAAATATGTTCTACAGCTAGTGTCAACACTCCACATGACCAATGTGAGTAGGCACACTCCCTTTAATAAGAGTTGCAGTTGTATGTCAGTATGGCTGCTAGGTAAGTAAAACAAAAATCGAACCTAACCTTACTTAACCTTTATAATATATTGCTGCTGATGGAGATTCAAAACACAAGAGATTCAAACCTATCCCTGGGTGGAGATTGGTTAAACTAACACCAAGTAACCAAAGTTTAGTTGATTCAATCTCTACCTATGGTTAGGTTCGAATCTCCTGTGTTTCAAATCTCTATCAGCAGCGATATATTATAAAGGTTAGGTTAGGTTATATTTTGTTTTATTTACCTAGCAGCAGTACCGACATAAAACTGCAGCTCTAACTAAACGCAAAATAATTATAATATTTTTGTTTGGATGAATGTTAATAATTTTTCATCTTGAGAATCAAGGGTATTGTATCAGGGGTATATCTTGAGAAATTCAGGGGTATATCAGTGATTTCGGTTTGGGCTTCTTGCGATTGTAAGTTTTTTCATAGCTGTAGTACATTGCAAAAAAAGTTGCACAAATTACCATTATTTGCTCCTCAGACATATGCTGTGATGGGGGGCCGGACTGCCTAGAGGGTGGGTTCGGTCCTGTCAGCAATTTCATTTTTATATAGTGTATAGTGTACATATTTTTTCCTGTAGCATACTTATTTCTTACAGCACAACTTTTTTTGGATTGAAAAATCCAACAAATGGGCAAAAATCCAACAATGATCAGGGGCTGTCCATCTAAGTACTTTTGGAAGTGTTACCAACCAATAAATGCCCAGCTGCGGCGGTAATGCCAGCCTGTTATGAAAGCGCATTTACAAGTAAAACACAATGGTGTTATATTTACTGCTATATGTCTTCCCAATAAAAAGTTATTAATGACAAACATTTTGTTTAATTGTCCTCAAGATATTTGGTGAACTCTGGGGCCTAAGCTATGGACCTGAGGATAAATTTCAGAATAATAAGGCAATTTGGATTGTCATGAGCATTTTTTTCTGTTAGCTAGGTACTAGCATTCATAGTTCCTAAGATATTTGACAGTTTTTAGAGCAAAGTCCTTTACAAAAAATATGACTTTTGATAACCTTTGGTGACCTCAATATTGACCTGAGCCAAATAATGTCCAAATAACATCAAATGGCCTTCTGGAAAGCTTTCACATGCTGTTTTCCGCGTCTTAAAAGCTTTACAAGTTACCAAGTTAAATGGGATCTTCTGATCATGCCAGCAAGCATACGTCATGTGCACCTGACGTCACCAGCAATTTGAGGCTGGCATTGGATGGGACCCTCTTTTGTAATGCTGAAGATGCCGGAGTGAGTGCCTATGCTGATGCATGCTCAAAGAAACAAATTGCCCGCAGGGAAGCTGAAATCTAATGGTCAGTGATTTTACCAAAATCAAATGCTATCACTTTAAATTGCCATAAATTCTTCTGATTCCAACAACTTATCAATAATATTGACTCCACCTGATTCTGATTCCAGTACAAACAGACTCTAATCCAGAATCAGGTTAGGTTCCACTGGAATAAAACACAAGTCTGCAATAAGGTCAGTAGTATATGTAAGATCCTATCAGCAGGACTCAGAGAACCATCAGAAGCACGAATCCTACTATGTGGATATTTTATCACCATAAATTAATTTGTAAACTATGGACGGCAACGAAAAAATAAAGTTATCTAAGTCTTGCTTAATTAGTACTAGACAATGGCAGGTAGGTATATTCGGCTGGATTTAAGAAGCACTTTTGCTTTAATTATAATAATACACATGTTTACCTTCGTTTAAAATAGGATAACGCACAAAAAAATACGAATTTGCATTTCGTCACACGCGCGCGCAACACGCTTTTAAAGGAATGTGTGTGTTGAGCAAGGCCGTACAAAAAAAGGCAGGATCGTCGGACGCTTTTGGCGCCACGCTCGTAAAGCAATTGTTTGACGTCACTGGTGACAAGGGTTATTAGGACTCGCCATATTGGTGGGGGAGTTAAAAAGACCACCATATTGGTGGGGGCAAACCTTTGTTGTTCGGAAAACGGCATCGCTTGCATAGTGTATGTGCGAGAAGGTAGTAAGGTGCGATTCGGTTGTAGATGCGATTTCGCTACCAAAAACAGGAGAGGAGCCGCAAACTATTCCCATGGACCAGGGTGTGGTAGGAAATAGTTTTAATTTTATAATCGAACCTGACCTTGACCTAATTGTTCGTACAATTTCATTGTCAGCAAATTTTAGCAACAGTGTAGATGTTGGTAGCGAAATCGCATGTACAGTTCGGTCTGTTAAGTATCTTTCCTTTTTTAGTTGTCTAAACCTCATCTAATTTCACTTTCTGTGGACAAGGAGTCCACCCGTGTTCTCATCGGGAGAGCGCTGGACCCTGGCAGATGGGTTCGAGCCGCTTCGGCCGCTCGCTGTTTGCTCCATCGACGAGAACCTGCGGCTGCGAGTTGCGACTGGTGGCAACGGCAACTTCAAAGGTCAGATGAAGCCAGCGAGCCGGGCGTTAGGAGACGTTAAAGGAAATAGTTCACCTTTGATTGTTTGTTTTTTGTTCAAACATGATTTAATTATATTTTGAAATGCAACTTCTTTTCATACTGTCAAAAATAGTCATACATCGCGCCGATTCAGGACAGAAGGACGTACATCATTGATTTTATCAAAACTATATGCGCACTCTGCAACGTCAAACGAAAGAAATCGAATGCCTCAGCCAACCTCAGTTCGAAAGTAGTCGCGTAAGATTTACTGTATAGCCTCCCGAAAGCCCACGCCACATTATTGATATTCTTTGTTTATGGCATACATTCCTTTAACAAAAAGTCAAATATATTCGGCTGGAGAGCCTTTTCAGTCCAGAAAACTTGCAGTTAGGGTTTTTTCAACACGGCGTACAAAACTGCCTATCTCAGTTCAAACCCATTGTTGAAAGTGAACTATTTCTTTAAGTTGGTCATCACTAAATTATGCTGGTGACTAAATTGCGTGATCGGATGTGGTCAGGCCTGTGCAGACAGGTTAGCTTATCTCCGGAAATCCATGCGACATCAAAACATTCGGACTAATTTTGTTTAATTTAAGAGCTGATAAAGGGAACATGTGGTACCTACCTAGGTAGGTACACAATACCACATTTCTTCTAGTATCAGTCTTTATGTAAGAACAATGAAATAAGCATTTAGTTTTACAAAACTAAAAAAGGAATATACTAACTAGACCGACTGTACGTGAAGTTAGCCAACAGCCATAGATGGGCACCGGTCCGTTACTCCGTTACTCCGTTACTAACGAAGTTACTTTTGTTAAGTAACGGAGTAACGGACTCGTTACATTTTTAAAAAGTAACGGACCGAGTACGGTAGTTACTTTTTTGTTCCGTTACTTCGTTTCTTTTTAGTCCGTTACTCCGTTACCTTTTTCCTATGCCTAGGGGAAATGTTCCTATTAGCGACCTCTCCCCATTTGCGACCTACCACCAGTACACAAAATTGACACCGAATACAACTATGCAGGACAAATCGGCATGCGCGTTTACCAGTTTCACCATTTTCTACTTGTTGTATTTATACGGTAGAGCTCTGCACGTGTGCTGAAAGAAAAACACGCTGTTTTTCTACGCCGTCTTTAACGCACTTCAATATGTGCGTTTTACTTACTGCCAGAAGGGTGAGAGAGGTAGACGGGTGGGGTAGGAAAGACGGGCACCGCCCTGTTGCCTTAACTAGTGACGACATCTATCTCCAGTTTTGCGAGGCAATTAGACAACTGACCCTTTCTCGTGTGGCGAAGTCACAGGTATGGAAGCTCAACCGTTTTTGATATATTATTGAAAAACTAAAATCGTACAGTGCACCCTGAACCTTAAAATACTCTTCTCTAGCGTTTCGAGATCGTGTTTTTTAGTGTTTCGCACTGAATATCCTTCAGAGGCTAAATGAGAGGGTTCTCATCAGCTGTGAATATTGGCGTTTGGCTCCGGCAATATGGCGGCGAATGACCTTGTGATTTTTTCGGACCGGATGACCGAATCGGGGCAAGATGGTAGATAAAAAAAATTGCCCGTCTTGCCCCATCGCAATTGTGGTCCAAAACTTTACAAGCAGAAGACGAGGGGCACCGGAACCGGCCGCAGAGCTTCTGGCTATGTATCTTGCGTTGGTTCTGATAAATAATGGATCACTTAATTTTAATTATGTAGCGTAATTTGATCAATAATAATGACTAAAACAAAAATAAATGTTAGTATAATTTACATAAACTGTAATCTTTAAAAGGGTTGATTCAACAGCTACTAGCTTATTTTCCAGAAAATGAGAGCTTAATAGGAAATAATAGCTAAGTCCAGAAAATAACCATATATCTATCCAAGGTCAATATTTGAATAGGACATATTTGATTGTGAAAGATTAACACGCGCCTTGGAGGCTCTGAGGTAATAAACTACAGCCTGGAGAGGGGCGGATTCTCACCCCCCCCCCCCATTATGATCTCGAAAATCATCGCAAACGTAGCCAGTGGCGTAGGAAACTATTTGAAGTTGGGGGGGGGCAAAAGCATTTGAAGTCATTCTTTCCATACAACGTCCATAGGCGTAATGTTAAAATCCAAAAATGTTTGGGGCATTTGCCCCTTCCCCTCCCCCCTGCCCCCCGGCTCCTACGCCTATGGGCCCGTGGTAAAGGCATTCACTTACCTGCGCGCCACCGTTTTTCGCTATGGTAAAAAAACAGGAGGGGTGGGCGAATTTCGCTCCCCCCCCCCTCCAGGGCGCGTGTTAAGGCACCCAAGTTCAGCTGTCTTCGACTTAATTGCATTGCTTTTATCGTTCCTGTATAAGTTCAGTTTGGCAGCTTACGCAATGCTTTGCTTGAGTTAATTGGATTCTGTGTTTGTTGGCAATAATTTGTTATCTTTATTGTTTCTATGAAATATAATACGAACACATTTGTATTTATTTTTTGTAACACAATCGGGTAATCAGGTCACGTGACAATGATTAATATGCAGATACATATCGCCATACTTTTCAGGATTTGGTAGCTGCTCACCAAAACATTGTTAAGATCGAATCAATCTATGCCCGTTATGCCCCACATGGAAACCCATCTTGCCCTGCATGATGGGGCAAGACGGTTTTTTGCAGTCCCTCGCGGGAAAGCCCCCCATTTGTACATTTATGCATATTGATTTTTATAACGTAGGTTATAGATCATAAATGATTGAGGATAACTGAGACCAAAAAAATTAAGACGTACGCGGCATTTGCCAGAGTTACGAAGCACCAAACCACTAACATGCCCGTTATACCCCACTCTCCCCTACTTCTTTGAAAACAAAGTTTGTTCTTTTCTGAATTGTCATATATTATGGTTTATTTGTGTGTCGATTTCCGTTGTATAGGTGTGTCGGTTATTGTTATGCGTACTTTAATTTGGAACACTAAGATTTCCCTATGTGCGACCGTAGGTCTTCAGAGGTCACCCGCTGATCATTAACCTTGAAATTGGACTCCAATGGATTCCTTTCGTTACGACTGACAAGCTGATTTGTGAATTTTGAGTCTGCCCCAAATAGAAGTGAAATTACAGAAACGGAAACTTTAGAAGGCAAAATGTATACATATTTCTTAAGTTGGGATGCTATATTAACCCGGTCGCAAACTGGGAACAGTTCCCTATTTGCGTTTTT
>VOPJ01010563.1:0-63165 GCA_014673585.1 Semibalanus balanoides | reverse complement strand
ATTTTAGTGGAGAGTGCCCATATTGCGCCCCCTTAAGCGAAACACGTTCTGTGCTTAGCATATACGTCGTATGAATATAAATGCACCTTCAGTACGTGATCCGGACATTTTTCTAGCAAAATAAACTCATCATTTCACAATCGGATCACTTTTATGGTAGCTGTAGGATTTTTCGCAGACCCTTGCAAAAGGCGCATATAGGCACAGCCTGCCCTAATTGCGCCATGACCAGGCGCATTTAGGTGACCTAATTTTCCAATGTTATTTAACATTTTGTTCGACTTTGCAAATATACGAAATTTAACCGTTCGGTTTCGCATTGTGTGTGTACAGCGTGCCCTATAATTGCGCCATGACCGGGCGCATTTAGGTGACCTACTTTTCCAATGTCATTTAAAGGGAAATAATCGCCTTTTTCCACAAAAATGGAGTTAACACTTGAAATCGACAGTTGAGACCAAAATATAATGTAAATTCATCACGTTTTGCATAAAAACATTTCTACTAAGAGCTATTTCAAGTCCAAAGTTGATAAGCGTTCCACGCTTTCAAATGACCGGTACTTGCCGCTTGCTTGCAAGTACTTGTGAATCTCATCAAACTGCGGGCCTTACCGTATTGTTTGCTTAGCGCAAGGGGTGGAAAATATAGTTTTAATCCTGCTTGTTTCGATAATAATTACCGGCGTATCCTATACATTTGATAGCCATTGAATAAAAAGGAAACAAAATTAATCAGTTTAACTTGGTCCCTATGGCGGCCAGTGGTACTGGTTTGAAACATGTTTTCTTAAATTTTCAGTAATTAATTGTTATTTTAACTTTGTCCTGGCTGTGAACCAAGACTTTGTTTATATCATCATCGGCCAAATCCTTTTTTCCCAAATAGCTCGACCAAACCATTCAACATTGGCAGTTCAATTTGAAAATTAACTTGTGAAACTAACATAATTATTTTAGTGTCGGCGATTTGTTTGCAGGGACATTGTAGCGTCGAACAAGTTCGAAAAACAAGGCGCATATATGGCTGCGCTTTCAATAGTGATGGGCAAACACTGCTCATGAGTTTCGAAAAGTATATGTATTTTTTTTTTATTTCTATATTTTAGTTTGTAAAACTTACAGCATGAAAAGAGGGATTTATTTATTTAATTATGAAATTTTAAATAAATCTTTGCTATACCATCACGGAGGCCAAAAAGATTGATGCCAACAAAAATGAAAGGTGATTATTTCCCTTCATTTAACATTTTGTTCGACTTTGCAAATATACGAAATGTAACCGTTCGGTTTCGCATTGTGTGTGTAAGTTATGTTTGGAACGAAGTTTCCCAGTACCTAAATTTATGTGGGAAAAAGTTGTTTTAAGTCTCGCAGGGTCAAATACCATGAGGTTATTACAACCGGATCAAATACCACGGGTGCCTTTAATGCGCATTGGGCGCAAAGTGTTATAGTGCCCTGGGCGCAATATGTATGGGCGCGATTCGAAACTCACTGCTAGTCGGGAAAACAGCAAATATGGCGGACATGTTTATTTTCTAATCTGGCTTTTTGCTTAAAAGGATTACAAATGGATTGCTAATCTTAATTCAAACCTCTTCAGCTTCTTCCTACTTCACAATAAAACATAACAGTACAGTAAACATGCATGTTCCAGATAAGAGAACACAACATTTCGAAAAATGACTTCCTGACGGCGACAACTGATCTTTGCTTGGCGACAGCAGACCGGAATATAATGAGTTAGTGACGGGGATTAATAATATGTACTAACAAAACATATAGAGGCTAGAGCTGATACTTTTCGAGATATTGACATGGGCGGATTTAGGAAACCTGGCGCAGTTTGGGCACTCTTTCCTACGTGAAGCATTCATGAATCGATTCACCTCATGAATGATTCAACGAATCATTGATTGAATCATTCATGCAAAAATAGGGTGATTGAATCATTCATAGCAAAATTAATAATTATTTTTTGGGGAAACAGCAGAAACTATACAAACGATAGCCAACCCTCATAATGGAGAATGGAACTGAAATGTTAAGATCGCTTTCAGCACATTCATTTGGTCTGTTAACACCCTCATTTCGAATATATGCATTGTTTTTTGCACTTACCCATTGCTAATTATTGTGATTGAATCATTCATGAATGTTTCATTGAATGATTAATTCATGATTAATGCACGTAAGCCTGTGAATCACTGTGAATCACTCCCCAGTGGTAAAGTTGAGTGATTGAATCATGATTGAATTGTCCATGTTTGCCGGTGAATCATGAATTGAATCATTCATTAAAATTTGAATCATTCACAAGTCTGGCCTCCCCCCTATAGTAAACAAATCGATACCGGTGGTGTCGTGATACTCTTTGTTTTATTTTGTTTTGTTCCATAACACAAAACAATTATTTTCAACACAAGGATCACCAGCACAGCGATTCGTACCAGCGCCGCCCGAACCGTGTCGCTGCTCGTCGGCAGCCGATTTCAACATCGGGCCGCGAAACTCGCAGTTTGTTCACTGTATACGCTTGTGGACAACAACCTGCATCTGACCAACTGGCGACGGAAGCATGGCTGCAGGCACGTAGTCAGGATCTTTTATCAGGGGGTAAGCACGTCGAAAAAAATGCTCCTCAGCCATATGCTGCTGACCTGACCAGAGGGGGGGGGGGGGTATGGTCAGTCATTCACACAAGATAGTTATAATGAGACTCTCTGCAGTGAATTTAAATTTGCTCAGGGGACATGGCCCCGCTTCTTGGCTACGTCCCTGCACGGCTGTCACTGCCAGCACAAATACGCCGTGGACTGGTGCGGCTGCTTGGACTTCCGCCCGTCCGACTTCTGGACCGAATACAGGTTAGACAGGGACCGAATACAGGTTGGACAGGAACCGGGTACAGGTTAGACATGGACCGAATACAGGTTGGACATGGACCGGATACAGGTAAAACCTCTTACTATCTTACCTGTAGTCCTGCACCGGGTACAGGTACCTAAAACAGGGACCGGGTACAGTTTAGACAGGGCGCAGTGCATATTGAATGTTCCCATGGCGCCATATCGCTGACCAACGATATAAAAGCTAGATCATTCTTGGAAACATGCTGCTTCAAGCAATAATTTAATCCCGCCGCAGGATTCAACATTGATGCATCACTCCTCATCTGACATCTAATCAGCATATTTGTAATTAAATTTCACGCATGAACGACTTTCCCGACCACCAAGTCATGCACAAATCACTAATCACTCTGCAATTAATGCCTATCATACCTGGCCAACGGCGCCAACCCACCCTCTGATTTCTGAACCATCTCTGCCATCAATACACAATGACCTACAAGCTGACCATAGCTCCCTGAGTAATCTCCTTCATCACAACTCCATCCAGCCGCTGGCACCAAACTCCCAGTCATGCCCATTGCCCCGCAGCGGCGATTGCAATGCATGATACGCACTCCAATGACGTCACCTGTGAGAGTCCAATGACGTCACCTGTGAGAGTCCAAAGGCTTCGACTGTGATAGACGGTGGCAGTGGGCGGTGCTACTGGAGCTGCAAATCACATCGCTACTGCAGCTGCGGGGAGCAGCAACGGTGAAAGAGCGCAGGCACGTAGCCAGGGTTTTGCTCAAGGGGGGGGGGCATGTTGGAAAAATAACATTTTGCTCCTCAGCCATATGCTGCTGACCCGGGGGGGGGGGCAGGGTCGGTTTTTTTAGAAATCTCATCTGTCTAGTGCGAATTCTATTTCGCTCAGAGACGCCCTGTAGCCCCCCCGCTGGGCTCGTCCTGGAAGAGCGAGCCTGCGAAGGGATGCGTATTTCAGTTGGGAGGAAATCAGCGAGCAAGGCATGCCTGGAGTGATGGAAGAAGATTGTGCGAGACGATGATAGAGTTAGAGAAAGGTATCAAATGTTTTGAAAATTTTGTCAATCGAATCAGTCTGACAATGTGTGATTATATAGATATCATATCAGATAGGAGCCATATGTCAAAAAATAAAAGGCGCCGCGTGAAAGACGTCAAATAAAACACTGGCCACTGAATTTTCCAACAGTGAGAGCTTTGCGTTAATATTTCAGTATTTTTTATATTGATATCCAAGAAAATCCTAACTACAGCGCGTGCGGATACTTTAAGGAACTGTGAATTATTCCACACTCACTCGATTACCAGCAAGACTCGAGTGCCAAGTCGCGAAGCCATCGTAGTCCGTCGTAGACGCAAACGCAACCTGATGAATGAACTCCTTACGGCGAGCATTGTTGGCAATGCAGCAGGACGGTCGTGCTGCCGGGATGTGCCCGTGTCATATTGGGGCACGACTCACTCCTAGACTTCCACGTGTAATTCCCAGACTTAGGGTCTGCGTTCCGCAAGAGCACTAGGTAGCGCCTTTGGAACCGAGCACACAGTTCGGTTTGGAGCAGGGGTATCGTGCGGTGAGCGGAGAACGCAACATCTGCACTTTCTGAGGTCTTCCCAGATAGACAGCTCCTGATGGATCGTCGGTTCAGCTAGTGGCCCTGTGGTCATGGCTTAAGTGGCTCGTTCAACTTTCACCAGGCAGATATCACGATGAACTAGAGAACATAGATGAATGGGGTTCATGGGGTACTTGTCAACACTGACCTCAATGATGCTCTATTCAAGAATCGCTAGATCATGGACGGAAAACTATAGCGTGGGCATATTGTCATTCTGAGCCGATAATTTTACCCTCATATAAGGCTCCTGTGTTGATATCACGCATAACACTCATCCTGAGATTGGGCTTGCACATTATCCACTATAGCAGTTTTGCGCGTGAATGTTAGGATGAAGTTATTTGAATATGACAATGCTAATCACGGTTGGAACTTTTAGACTCTTGGGAGGGCCCGAGACCTTCCTAATGATTTCAAGATTATTTGTAACATGAGGCCTTTATGGCGTATGCAGTGGTTAGAACCAGGGCTGCGGAATCGAGTCGGCAGTCCGGAGTCGGAGTCGGTCGAGTCGGTAATTTTGGCCGGAGTCGGAGTCGGAGCTTCGGGAAGTCGGTAAAGATTGTGATCGACTCCGATCTGCTGGCATGTGTTAGCCGTATGGGCATCGTACTTTCAGCTGTATTTTTTAATGGATCAACAATGACGCATGACTTAACCATAATTTTGAAGTCTTAGAATTTTTCACTAAGTTTATTTTTCCCATGCCATGAATTTTTACTATAATGTGTTGTATTCAGTCTTTACATGGACGTAATAGAGACAAATCCCTTTACTGAGGGGATGTCTTCGGTCGCAGGTCCAAATGTCACCTCGCAAGGAATTTTGCTACGATAATAAGAAAATCGGTATATTGGTAAACCAATCCGGCTTACAAGCAATTTTTAAGCTTGTCAAGGCGAAATTAAGTGTTTCCCTCTCTTTTTGTTAAGATAAATATTAACCTTTTCCGCCCGATGGAGTTATTACTGATGTCGACAATACAATACACACTATATTGTACTATTTCAAGTGTATGTTTTTTCAAGGGAAATAACTCACAATTTTCCCACAAAAATTGGAGTTTACACTTGAAATCGACAAGACGAGAACCAAAAAAATATTGGTAAATGTCACATTTCCGCATACAAACTTCCTTTCGAAAAGATAATTGCCAATTTAAAGTTAATAGCGTTCCATGCCACTTTAACCGTACCGGTCTAGCAAGGTGCTTGCCAAATACTTTGGGTCTCTTAATCAAACCTGCGTGATTTTTTTTTAAAATGAAATTAATTGGAAAATGTATTTTGTGCTCTATCTTCTTGTGAATTATATGTCCGTAGTCGCTCTATATCTAATAAACATTGATGAACAAGGGTAACCAAAATAAGCAGTTTAAAACGGATGCACTTTTATGGCGGTATTTTTTTAGTGGTTGCGACCCTCATTTTTTTAAAACTGGCTTAATTTAATTTTAACATTAGGAATTTTTGATATTTTTTCTGGTTGTATATAACATTAAGTTTTTATGTCAATCATGAAAGAATAGTCTTTTCCCACAACAAAATAACAACAATAAAACAACGGAAAATTAACCAGAAGCTCATCGATGCCATTTGGACAACGACCCACTTGATATTAAATTTAGTGTCGGTGATTTTGTTTTCAGGACATATCCATCGTTTAATAAATTTTAAAAACACCGGCGCCAAGATATGGCGCGCTTCAAAAGTGATGGGAAAAATACTGATCCAGTGTGTTTCAAAATGAAGTATATGTACTCGTTTTTAATTTGTAATAGAATTACAAACTAGAGTAAGGAAATTATTATATTTTATTCTTTAAGTCAATTAAATCATATATATATATATAAACGGAAGCCTAATAAGATTGTTGCCACAAAAGATAAAAGGGTCATTATTTCCCTTTTTCGAGTTCCACGCTTTTAACCGACGTACTATGAGTACTTACCTTTCGTCCTCATTCAAAACTCGGGGGCTTTTCCGTGAGGTGCTACTAGCAATGGAGTTGAAAATATAATTTTGCGTTTCTGCTTGTTTTGATTAAAATATGACACCGTCGATCCTCTACAGAAGAAAATGCATTAAACAAATGCGTGCAACTTAAATTTCATACTCAATTTGCATAAGTATCGTCAATAATATATAAGCATTAAAAATTGTTGTTGCAAGACAACAATAAAATGCTTTCTTACTCCCAATTAACCTACTTAATTTGTTTCTGAAAAGGTGGATGAATTTATAGACCATTGCGTATATACGATTTGGGGACGATATCTACAAACCCGAGTTCAAGATATAAGCAATGTTTGGGATGGGTGTTAGATTCGGCTATCCAGCGGGGCCTGGGTTGAAGGTCGGAGTCGAATCTCGGAGTCGGAGTCGGAGTCCGAGTCGACTCCGAGGTCGGAGTGGAGTCGGAGTCGGAGTCACCTGAAACCGACCGACTCCGCAGCCCTGGTTAAACTGAGTTAAAATCTAGCAAATTAACATTAGGACCCCCGAGCGATTTCATAAAGTTTCGCTTGTGCAAACAGTGTTTGCCCGTCAAATGCATGCTCGTGCAAAGTCTCAACAATGCTGATCAAACCATCCACCTTCCGTGTAAGAGTCCGTTTTCGCCAGAGTATTGTTTCACTTCCCAATGGCGTCATTGGCAGCCACAGACAAGACTAAGAACAACTGAGCGGTGCGATTTTCTCACACGCAAGTCTCATCGCGCACCGATTGGGGTCTCGAAGACATCTCACGCTGCTGGCCATCCGTTCTCGCAAGGATGGGCATTGTGAGAACATCCATGACAGTGGGTTAAAGATGGGACGAGAAAGCCTTTCTTCTTCTTTTTTGCCTGAGTCGTTTTTCACCATTTATCTCCTGTCATCGCAGATGTAAAACATATGTAAAAGTATATAGGTCGATACTCGATAGAAGTGCTAACGCGTCCGCTCCGCTGGATGATGACAAAAGTGTGAAAGTATACATATAGGTCGATAAACGGGGTGCCCGGTGCGTAAAATGCACTAGCATCTTCACGTCACGTGTAATTAAGTCCCCCGATACCTTCCAAATAATTATACAAAAAATGAAAATAACGCGAATCAGTAACAACCCATGTCACTTATCAACGCACTACTCAACGTAGCCACCTTCAGGCCTCATGAATTTCACCTATTATGGGCCCTGAAGCTGTTGCGTGTCCTTATGACCAGATCCTCCAACAACTCCTACACCTTTACGGTCTTCCACTTCAGCGACCACAGGCTGGGGTGAGAGGTGAGGGCTAGAGACTCAATGCATTTGTATTTCATTTTAGTCTTAGACGTCAAACGCACATGTTTGCGATTGGCGCACAAGCGCTCACATGCGCTTAAATCAGGCTTTGCACAAACCGTAGCCCAGCGGGTTGAGGTTGAGAGACTGCGGTGGCCACTTCTCCTTCCGCCAGCAGTACATACTTCTAATCACCCAAGTCTTGTATCAGGTTCTCTTGGATTCGGTAACGAGCGTCAGGCACTCTTCCGAAAGAGGAAATTTATATCCAGATGTCTTTTTTATCATCCAAGGAAAGACCGCCCAGAAATCGCTCGTAAGCGTTGCTGACGCAGGACGCTGTTTGAATTGGTGTCAACAAAGATTATTGGACTCAGCTTGTGGTCAAGGGCAAAGCGGACCATCTCCAGCTCCATCGTCATATTTGGATGCTTATTAACGGTGTTGAAGCATTTCCTCGAGGCTAATGGTGCTGCTCTCAGGCAGGTCACAAAATTGTCAAAAGTTTCCTCCTGTTATGCTGTGCATCCCACGTGAAGCAGTTTTTTCGTCTGAATAATATTATAATAAGCTTAACAGTGCTGAAACATTAAATGCCGGGGCCAGACTCTTCGTGAAGTTCAGTAAAGATGTGTACTATTGCAGGTGTCCCACACGCACAAGCGGAACTTTATGAAATCGCTCGGGGGGGGGGGCTAATGCTAATTTGAATTTTGATAAATTTTCACTCAGTTCTTACCATGCAACGCCATATGCCTAATGTTAAAAATGTGAAATCATTTGGGGGCTGGGACCCTCCCCAAGAGATATAAAGTTCCACCCCTGCCCACACGGTAAGTCAGCTGGGGCTTTGTCAGTGACGACGCGATATTTGGATATGCGGTTATTCATGAATTAGGCTCCTCATTTAAGATTCGTTACCCCTTATCCTCTTTGCCGACTTAGGAATGAGTTAAAGGGAGTGCATCCCTACTCTTTTTAAATGCCAAATATATTTTTATTACGGTAAGAAGCTATTGGTTTGTTCATTGGTTACGATAAAATTCACGTCTGGGGCCTCTTTAAGTCTTTAGTTTAATTTTTACTTATATTATGTTTTGCATTTTTTCAAAACTCATAAACGATCGTCACTATAAACAGAGTAACGAAGATGTTACCTATAATGGCGCACCGCAAAGACGATAAACAACCTATACGACAGCAATGTAGGGTTTGTTTATAGTTATCGGAGGCTTCTGTTCGGTCAAGCTGTTATCTGTGCTAACGAGTTGTTTTCTATTGGCCAGAGAGCTAACAAATAAGTGCTAGCGTTGTTAATTTTCATAGGCAATGCTTCTATAGCGAAAGCTCTCTGGAGTATAATCGATATTAAGTTCCGTCGGATATGTGGATTGGAGTCTTTGGAATATCTCAGCAACTAGAAGTGAATCTGGGAAATTAAAGTACAATGCTAAATTCAGAAAAATTGTTCTAACAGACCAGTGTCAACACTCCACAATGACCAATGTGAGTAGGCACACTCCCTTTTAATGGCTCTCTTGTTTGGTGGTGGCAGGTCACCGTCTTCACATTACGCAGGTTTTGAACCGTCAGAGGGCTCCCGGACTTTCGAACATCATCTAGAGCACCTCCACATTCCAAGGTGTATCTGCTCTCCTTCACCGTGTTAAATCCAACCCCATAATCTGCTGTGATTTGTGACTCTGGTCTTCCCGGTGCCCGGCGGGTCAGGCCTGAGACAGGCAGCGCACGTCACCCACGTGACAGGCGGGCGCGGATCCATAATCATTCCCAGGAGGTGGCGCAATCAATGGGCGCCATGTGCTTGGCCGGTCAGAATGTGTGGGTACAAGCATCTTTTGTCAGTACTGTCAAATATGCGGTCTTTTTGGTAACGAATAGAGTGAATATGAAGCACGTTGCACCAATTTGAAAAATATTTGTAAGATTTTCGTTGAATTCATCAGTCTTTAGGGGAGAGCGCACGCCCCAGCACCACCCCCTAAATCCGCGCCCATGCCTTAGATATGAACAACCAGAGAGTAACTCCGTCAGATCATGAGGCGTCAAGAGGTCAGAACTTCTTGCGTGCCCTGTAAATGCAGCCATCATATCTCATTTGCTAGCTGTGGTGATTTATAAAAGCACAGAGAACTTAGCATATGTCAACAATACTATGGTGATTAAGCCATCTGATGGTAGCTGGTATGTACCAGGAAGATGATTCAAAAGGATATTGAACAATAAACCCCACCGATAAACGATAAAAGCATACATAAAAAGCCCATAACAAACCTATCCGACAGAATCGTAGCGCATTCACGTCTTCATGCGATAATCACCAAACTATCAAAGCAAAAACACTCCTAATACGACATTTACTGTGCTGATGATTTGTTCACGCTTTTTAACCGGCAATAAAACCCAGTATTAAACCAGGCCGCAGAGGCGTAACATCTCCATCCCATAACCGCAGCATACCCAGCCCAGCGGGGCAGCATTTCTCCCGTGCACGCTGCACTGTGGTGCCCTGTCAGTCGGTCAGCGTGCTCCCGTCTGCCTCGATGACGTCACAGACTGACGGCCCGCGGCGCCGGAGCCAGTCGTCCGTCAGCGCTCACCAGCGGCTGGTCAGCGACGCGTGACAGAACCAGCGAGTCAGCCAGCCAACTGTGACCGCCCTGGTCAGACCTGGTCAGACCGGACACGAGACCGGCCCAGTCCGGCGGAGAGAGAGACCGTGGGATCGACGCCGGGCCGCTAAAGCGGATGCTTTGTTTGCTGGTAAAGCTTAGGTTAAACCCATTATATTTTTATCTTAAAGAATGCTATTTTTAAGCTATTCTCAATTTTCAATTTTGTGTCGTTAAGAAAAAAGTAATATATAATGCATATTTTATAGCCCGTGGTCATTTTGTATTAATATAAATATAGCATAAATAAATATTAAATATATTTTTAATACTACCGATATATAATACATAATCATTTTTTTTTTAACAAATTTCAATAAATTTCAAATATATTTTTAATTAACTAAAAAGTGTTTATGGTTTATTTTGAATACATTTTTTAATACATCTTTAAATGTTATTTGTTATATTAATATAATTTTGATTTTACATAAGTTTTGAATTATGTAGAGCAAATGTTAAATAAATTATGCTATGCATCAAATATTAAAAGTTAAATGAAATACTGATTCAACCGAAAACTTTTAATAGCTAAAGCAATACATGATTATTATTATAGGATTTGTTATCTTAGATTTATAGGATGCGTATTATCATTATTATTATTGCGCAGTTTTTGCTGTATGCAATAATCAAATCGGCTCAGTTGAATTCAGCAATACACAAGAAAGAAAAATAGTTAAAAATCCATGCGTAAACAAATGCAACTGATTCAACGAAAGGCAAAAATACCTTACGGGAAAGGCTAATAACAACCTAATGCATACTAACCTTCTAAGTTTTCACCTGATGTCTGCGCGCCTACGGCATATCTTCCTCGTAAAAAGCCCACATTAGTCCCACAGGGCCACATCTTTAGAGAATTATTCCCAACGCCAACAAAGATATGTTCTCCCGGGACTCTAATATTCACATCCGCTGAGCAGGTCTCTCTGAAATTGGCGGCTCTAGAGATCTCTCGCTTGTGGCGCAGCATCCGGCGGTGGCTGTGTGTCAAAGAGCCCTCCCACCGCACTCTGCGCAGACGAAGGCTTGAAGGACCAGGTGACCGAGGAAACTCAGCTCTGACCAGCCAGGTGACCGCAGGAACTCTGAGGGTCGGCTTTCTAAAGGAGTTGTCGGATGGGTTCGGAGTGATTCATGTCACGCGGTGCCGCGACACGACAGAGATGGAGTTATATTTGCTTTCGATTGTCGGAGGGAAGGTTTCACCGACGTTATCAATGTTAATGAGCGAAGTCATTACACAACGAATAAAATCGATCGGGATGGTTACGGACTAAGACGCTGAACAATGGTGACGTCCTTGTAGAGACTGAGAAGAGTTAGCTGTTCGATATGATGTCTTCATTAACTGTTTATAAACTATTAATTGCGTTTAAGGGAATATAAGTCACTTTCATTTTGTTGGCATCAATCTTTTTGGCTACGCGTGATGTTATAAGCAAAAATTTAATTTAAATTTAATATTAAATAAAAATATTCCTCATTCAATGCTGTAACTTTTAAAACAAACTAAAGATATAGTACATATACTTCATTCGATAACTCATGAGCAGTGTTTGCCCATCACTATTGAAACGCGCCATTACATATGCGCCGGTGTTTCGAACTTGTTCGACGCTGGACAATGTCCCTGCAAACAAATCGCCGACACTAAGATAATTATGTTTAGTTCCCAAGTTAATTTTCAAATTAAATTGCCAATGTTGAATTGTTTGTTGAGCTATTTTGGGAAAAAAGGATTTGGCGATGATGATATAAACAAAAGTCTTGTTCACAGCCAGAGTCAAAGTTAAATAGAACTTTTAATACTGAAAATTTATGAAACATTTGTCAAAACCAGTACCGCTTGGCCGCATAGGGACCCAAGTTAAAACTGATAATTGGTTTTCCTTGTTTATTCAATGGCTATCAAGTGTATAGGAGTCGCCGGTAATATTACTCGAAAATAGAGCAGGATTCAAACTTATTTTACACTCCCTGCGTAAGAAACCATACGGGAAAAGCCGCAGTTTGATGAGATCGCAAGTACTTGTCCAAGCAGCCGCAAGTACCGGTCATTGAAACGGTGAACGCCTATCAACTTTAACTTGAAATAGCTCTTAGTAGAAATGTTTTATGCAAAACGTGATGAATTTACATTATATTTTGGTCTTATCTGTCGATTTCAAGTGTTAACTTCATTTTTGTGGAAAAGGGTGATTATTTCCCTTTAATAAAGTTGTGAAATAGGTGTGTACCTACCATAACGAATATGATAACGAATTATTTACGAATTGTATCCTTTCGTGGTGTATGGGGAAAATCGTAATATGAGTGACCCGACACGACCCGACCCGACACAGCCCGTGGCGACGTTTTTGAGCTCACATCTCTGCAACCGTGCATACTATTAACAAAAGGACTTATTTGCTGAGCAGCCCGATACAACTTTTCCTGATTGAGACCAGTGCCAACACATGTGGGTGACTAGCACTGCACCTGGCACGTGCCGCGTGTTGCAAAGTGTTTTATCGCAAAAACTCCGCAGCAGCTGGTCAGATTGTGTGCAAATTTGGTGTGGTTACGAACCCCTCGGCCGCCGCCTTTCCACAAGCCAGGGATGGGGTGATTCTGCACGTGCGTACGTGCACACATCTCTTCTATGTTTTCAGGAACAGCTGAGCCGATTCTGTTCACATTTGGTGTGTGGTTGGGGACCTATCAGCCGCCACTTTACTACAAGTCAGGGTCGGGGTGGGGTGCTTCTGCACATGTGTACGCACACTGGCGGATCCAGAAAGTGTGATTTTGACTGTTTGGGGGGTGGCAAATCCCAAAAATTATCGCATAATTCTGAAAACTCATCGGATTTCGCTTGCTTATGTATCAATAACTGATTTAAAGCAAGCTTTCTCTAGTAAAAGTTGGCTTAGTTGTTTAGAAAACTCAGAAATGTGTCAAATTTGCGCCGATTTTGGGTGGTTTGGGGGGGGGGGCATGGCCCCTTTGGCCCCCCTCTGGATCTGCCCTTGTGTACGCACACACACACCTATTTTTTTATCGGAATCAACAAACAGGGGTAAATCAACCTCATCCTACATTTTATTATCGCTCGCTCGTTCATCGCCAACTACGGCGCCTTACTGGCGATTCAGTTTGTGAGGTATTACGTTTCATTTGCTATAAAACAAAATAACATATTTTAAGATTTAAGTTGTTTGCATTTGTTACTAATTGCTGATATTTCAAGCCACACCTATCGAAACGCTTCTCTACAATACCACTATACAACATGGTAGCGGGGTTATTTAGTCTACTTCTTTGACCATATGTGTCAAGTTTTTTGCAAGAATTTGTCAAAATATGTTGTCATAGCTAAAGATATTTCCATTTTATTTCAGAGTAGTGTGTCTAACTTTATTGCGATGAGAGTATTGACGTCAACAGTCAATACAATAGTAACATGGAAAGGTGTCGTATTTCCGTCCATTTAACTCCCATACCTGAGTGTTTACTATGCATGACTAAGACCATACGATAAACGTTGATTCCATCTACCTGTTTATACTGATAAATGCTAACACATCTTAATTTGTCTCTAGCTTTGCTACTGCATCACTCATGTGCTTTTATCCAGTCATCAACGAAACCAGTATTTTGTTCCACTTATGTCAGCATAAGCTTTCAGGCCACACTTCTTTGCAGTTTGTAATATTTATCTCACACCCTTAGAGTGCAATTGGCTAATGATTTCCCGGACAGGCTGCCAATCTACCTCGTTACTGTCATTATGTTTGCCAATTGGCTCACGTCAGATTTCTCTCGACCCACTTTCATAGGACTGCTCAGTGGACGATAAAGGTATCAACCGACAACTGAAGACAATGTCATCAGAGGGAATCATAATCTCGTTAATTACTCGTTCCCAATAGCCTAGCCATAATGGGTAAGAGTATTGGGGCAAGGGGAAGATAGGGAGAGAAAAGGAGAAATTAAGAGAGTATGGTGGGGAAAGAGAGGCAGAGGCAGAGGCAGAGGCCAGAGGCCAGAGGCAGAGGCAGAGGCAGAGGAAGAGGAAGAGGCAGAGGCAGAGGCAAGAGGCAAGAGGCAGATGCAGTGGCAGAGGCAGAGCAGAGGCATTAGGCAGAGGCAGAGGCAGAGGCAGAGGCAGAGGAGAGGCAGAGGTAGATGAGGAGAGAGAGAGAATGAGGGAGAGCAGAGAGAGAGAGGAAGAGAGAGGGAGAGGAGGAGAGAGAGAGAGAGAGAGAGAGAGTTCGCACACAAATCTCTTCTCTGTGCACACGCACATAAAAGGTCAGCTAACGTGATCTCTCTTCTACCGCTGAATTCAGCTATGCCCCGCCGCCGCCGCCGCCGCCGCTTCTGCCACCGCCGCCACCGCCGCCGCCGCTGCCGCCGGGGGTTATGACTCCTCCTTTCGTTCCGCCTCAGTGAGCTCAGGTGCCGCGTGGCACGACCGAACCCAGACGAGCAGCGGACAGCGCGTGCACCTGGGCAGGCACAGACGGCTGGCACAGCTGGACAGACGGGAGTCTCGTGGGGTCGCATGGAGCCAACGCGGCCGTCATGTGCGGTCTTATGTAACGTCAGCACAGCCGCCACCTGTTGCCGAATGGCATCAAAACAGCATATGGGTAGACGTAACGCGTTTACGATATTTGGTGTTTGGTCTCAAAAGTAATACCGCTGAGCTCAGTGTTGCATCACAGCATTATGATGGTGCCATCTGTGATGGCATGTGACGTTCTGTGATGGTATGTGACGTTCTGTGATGGTATGTGACGTTCTGTGATGATCTATCACATGATGGTTCGGACTTGGACCATCTCGGCCATTTTGTCGAAAGGTACTCAATCAATGGATCGGCATGCCAGCGAAATGTCCGTTTCTCTGATGTCCTTCCCATACCGGCCAGTGGGTCATGAGCGCTGGATTCTGGGACAGCTCGATATCGCAGATTGCGAGTGCATCGTATGCAGCCCCGAATCACGACTCGAAGTCTCGGCTGACCTAGTGGGTGGCACCAGAGAGGGAGTTGTTGAGCTGACACGATGTACGGGGGTGCGCAGCTCAGTGAATCAGGACCAGATCAGCCCATCTAGCCAGTGAACTGGAACCAGATGGCTTTAAACTGCAGTCAGTGGGCGGGCATGACGTCACCGCGGCGACATATCGACGATACGGTGAGAGAGGCGAAAAACAGAACGGAATGTATTTAAATGTTGACCTTATTTAGCGTCTCGTAGGGCTATGCTGTGGGTGCATAATGTCTTGATTAAATAGGCAGTGGGCTCACAGTGGGTGGCAAAGGCAGTGGGTTCACTCAGCAGTGGGTTCACGTTACTGCCAAATGTAGCATTTGCAGGGCAATTTTGATTTAGGAAAATTTCCATTCTGGATGGGATTCCCCTGGCGGCTGGCGGGACCTGCCAAAAGGTCATCTTGAATGGGGTTTGAACAGCTGAGATAGCAGATTTGTAGAGCAGATAACAAATCGGTTGCGGTAAAATAGTTACTTTGCCACCAGACATGTGCCTGGATCCGGAATCCAGCTGATATCCGGATCTCTGTGTCCTGTGTCCCGGGATTCACATAGGTCACCAGATACACAATAAGCCAAGGGACCCACAAAGATCCCAGATCCTGAAATTACCAAATATGTTATGCCCAGGGATCCACTGGGATCCCAGATCCAACTTCGGGATGCAGGCACACTGGTAGGTACTCAATTCTTTCAAATTTTGTCACATTGAAAAATATAATTACAATTTATATGCTTGCTAATAGGTACAACTTACAAGGTAATTTGCAGGTACTAATCATCTACATAGTACATACCACATATGCAAAATAGAGACCAGAAATTGTTATGTCAGTCCCTGCATCATGTGTTTGAAGATAAAATGCTCGTTTAAATTAGAGATCCACTGAGATCCTAGATCCTGAAGTATTTTACGCCGAGAGATCCAGAAGGATCCCATATCTTCAAGGATTTTACGCAGATGGATCCACTAGGATCCTAGATCTTCATGTAGGTATATTATATCGAGGGATCCACTGGAATCTTAGATCCAGCTTCGAGATCCAGGCACAAGTCTGCTCGCTACGCTAAGTAATTTCGACACAGTACTAGTGGGCTCCTTATAGAAAGAAGCTTTGGGGTGGTTTCGGGGCACGAAAGCTGCCTCGTACCCCGAAACTTCTTCTTAAATGGGCCCACTAGTCCTGTTTCGAAGAAACTTAGCGTAGCGAGGTAACTATTTCACCACAACCCATTTTCGATCTGCTCTACAAATCTGCTAACTCAGTTCAAAACCCCATGATAAAGGTGAACTATTCACTTTAAGCAGCTGTGGTACTAGCTAAAGCCATGCCTTGGCTATGGAAATATAAGCGTGTTTCCAGCGATGCAAGTGTTCCTTGCACGAGAAGCATGTCGTCGGATGCATATCTCCCAGTACGGCGAGGTGCCACGCCAGTGTCACGATTTGTAGAGTCCACTGCAACTATTGTACAGTGACATTAGGGATTAGCTTATATAGCGTCTGTACAGTGGGTACTGTAGCGTCTTTGAATGCTACCCATTAGAGGTACAAGGAAATCCTAAGTCTTTGGTCACGGCCTAGTCACGGCCACGTAACTAGCTGGCAAGTCACAGCTTTAGTCACGGCGCTGCAATGTTAACCCTATGGCGCTGGCCTGGCCAGTCACAGCTTCAGTCACGGCTGTGACCGCGTTGTTATACGACCGTGAAGTCGCGGCTGTGCTGTTATATGGCCTTGGCTGTGACCAGTTCTGGTCCCAGCGCTGCTGGGACGCTGGGACCAGAATTCTGCAACTCCACTGCCCGTCCATGTTCAGAGCAACTTCGCGTCCACCAGGCTCGTATAGCCAGACGGGTGCACTGGGTTCCCCATGCAGTCCCTGACATCTCCATGCACCTCTGACACTAGTCGGTGGACCCCCAGCTGTTAAAGCATAGGCGAAGGAGCGGGGGACAGGGGGGGGGGGGGGCAACTGCGCCCAACATTTTCCGAATTTACATTACGCTTATGGACGTTGCATGAAAAAAATCGACTTCAAAATGCCTTTGCCCCCAACTTCAAATGAGTTCCTACGCCCCTGAGATAAAGTAAAGGACTATACAAACAATTGTTCACGATTGCTTTTGAACCTTTCGTGTACAATTCACCAAGCAGGAAACCAATCAGAACAACAATTTTCATATACAATATTTTATACATGCTAAGATTTTGGGCTAGTAAATCTATGCCAAAGGTAGTTTACCCTCTGTGAATTATTGTGCACCCTCTGGGAATTAAGTTTGCCTATCGGGCCTGGCATCAGCAGATCTAGATAGTTTTGACTTTTTTTAAAGATATAAAAATAATCCATTATTATGAACGCCTGTCAATGATACTCTAGAAATCGTATCACATAATACCAAGGATGACCTCGTCATGATCTGCGTCACAACTTTAAAACAAGCTGGAAGGCAATTATGCAATATTGAATGGAAAACACTTACTTTCAATTACCTCTTCCACTATGTATGAGCGAGAGAACTCTGCCATCAGAGGCGGCCATACGTGGCGAGTCAGCTTCTCCTCACCTGTTCTGCAGGTCAGCGGAGGTCATTCTGCAGGTCAGCGGAGACGGACAATTAGTTCGTCTCGATTGAACCAGTACACTGCAAGGATGGCCAGCCTATTCCCAAGTGCCGGTGGCCCAGTAACGCTGGCTTATAGAATAGGATCATACAGACGTGACTGCAAGAGCGGACTGGTTCCTGGACGGTGCAGTTTGTGGGTTTAGTTACAGAGGAAAGGGGAAATCATACGAATTTTTGCTTTTTCCCTAATTTCGCTATTTTGTTTCAATTTAATTGAAAAAATATATAAAGGCAATAAGCTGTTAACATTGAAAATAAACTACCTACCTAACTACCTATTACCAAAAACAGCACGAGTGAAAGACTTTAAAACCTGTGGTCTTCAGGGCCTTTCGAAATGTATCTAACCTCATGAGTATAGGTTTCTGCTTGAATCGATAGCCAACATATATCGACGATTTACACCCCCGTTGCATGTAACAGGGTTGTGCAAGTACGCCCCTTTTCACGCCTGTTCAGTGTAGCAGGGCCGAAGATAAGGCCGAACAAGGTTGGCCTAACCTTTGAGTCACAAGCAGTGTCTTCCTTTTCCTTATATTTTGGAGTGTGTGCCTGCGTTCTTTTTTGTTAATCTTATGCCGATTTTACAAATAAGCTTACAGTTACAAATGTTTGTATTTACAAAGCAATAAACCATCACAAACTGCACTACAAGCTATTTCAGAGACAGACGGTCACGGGATGGAAACAGCCAAGGGACGCCTGTGTTTACTGCTCACTGTTCACGGTCCACTGTTCACTGTTCACTGTTCACTGTTCACTGTTCTGTTCACTGTTCACTGTTCACTGTTCACTGTTCACTGTTCACTGTTCACTGTTCACTGTTCGCTGTTCACTGTTCACTGTTCAGTGACCTATGCAGTCCCCGTCACGCCGCGTGCCTTCCGTCAATAGAAAGGGCTCCTCCTGTTACGGTGACGGCGAGGAGTGAACGACACCGCACGCTTCCGGGTCACCGGGTCAAACCAGACAGGACAGCCGCACACGGTCGAACGCACTGGGGTACAGGCCAGCTGCGGCTTATTTGAGCATTAAAGGAGAAAGGCTTCGAATAGCAGTGCATAATGCATAACAATGCCAATAAACTCAGGTCATACAAGCATAAAAGTCAGTCATACAGCTGTGAAAGAAGCTGATTTCCTGGTTGAACATGGACGTATGGTAGCACTGTTACGTAATATAAAACCTATTCAATTTCATTATTTCAATACTATTTTACTTTTTATAAACAAAATATGACAACAATTGCATAATGCTAATGAAAACTATATGTAATCCGCATACAACTGTAACCCTGGCTATTCGCATAAGTCCGCTATCTTTCTGCCATTAAACACCCGTTAATTACTCCTAAAGCTGTCAGCGATCATAAAAATACGTTACTCTACCTGCACAGTGCACACTTCAGCAGACGCCTTCCAGCTCGACATAAAACCCCGCCACACGGACGAACGCCTCCATACTGCCGCGCCAATGCGCCTGAGTTCACACATTTGGTGCGGGCCGTCGTGCTCACTAATCCATGCAGCAGCATATGGGCGTGTTTCCGGGGCAAAGCAGCACGCGCCAGCGCGCGGCGGTGGCGGTGGCGGTGGCTGCGGCGGCAAGCGCACAAGACGGATCCGAGAAGTTAAACGAAAATTTAAACGTTCGAAACTATCAACATGTTTAACTTTGCTGCGTATACGTAGTCGAGTAGTCTCTATCATATGCGTTATAGTGGGGGTATTTTTCTAAGTTATCCGCATCCTGTGAAAGGTTTATGGCTGTGATTCATAAGCGGGCATTCATCCCATTTAATTAGCACATTCGACAAACGTCTTCAAAATCGTGTAGCTCTAGCAATGTCGTTGACTATATAAATTGCCCGAGAACGTCAAACACCTTGCATTTCGCAGGTGAAAGCAAATTGTGCATTGCACCCATTCCTTTTGGCTGAGAACGACAACGACGCTGGTCCCTTGGAATTGGATATAGACAATAGACATATGTTATTTATGACTATGTACAGCATTATAGTCATGAAATTGGAAGCAAGTTTGGCGGACCATATGGATGCAATTCCATTTTGCTTTTCTGCAGCTGCTTGGTTCATTCCATTGCATTTTCCGTGCAGGAGAGCTCTAGAAAATCACGATCATACCAAATTCAGCCTAGAAACAGTAGTCAGCTTAATCGACGTAAATCGGGAACTAGGCAATGGATAAAAGGAGCAAACGAAACTGAGAAACCCAATAGCCGACACGAATATGGTACGACAAAAAAGAAAACACTTTTACCACTTAGGGGTCGGTGATTTGAATCAAATGCATATTGGTATTTAGTGGCGGATCCAGAGGGGAAGGAGATGGGGCCATGCCCCCCTCCTTGAGCCTCGAAGGGGCCAATAACCCGATGGGGCCCATAGCTGATCGAAGTGAACCAAAACTAATTTCACTCCGTTTCAAACATCGGAAGTATATTTGCCATCCCTGACCTCCAGAGGGCCCAGTCTGACTTCTAAAGGGTCCAATTTGGCCTTAAAAGGGCACATTCTGACTTGAAGAAGGACAATTGTAATTTGCAGAGGCCTATTTTGGCATGTGAAAGACATATTTTGCACTAAAAGGGTCTACTCTGGTCTACATGTTGTCTTCAAGGTCAAAAGAGCCTACCAAGGTTTAAAGGGGCACACATACTAAGGCCTGATGGGGCCATCAAGGCCTGAGGGGGTCCAGTAAGGCCTGGGGGACCCACTTTGCTCCGTGCCTCCCTCCTTAACTGAATTCTGGATCCACCACTGGATTTCGTATTGCTTTTTGCTTGCAAGTAAATCGATAAACGGTAAATAGATGTATACATGTATATATATATACATATATATTTATATATAATATATAATATAATATAGCGCCTGAAGTGGCACGCTTCACAGCTCAGGGATTCTGCAGTCTGTACTGAGCCGTCTAACAAGCCGTGCGGCTCCGTGTCGCGGCGCGGCAATAAGGTTCGGCTGTAGCGTGACACGGCAAATGTGACGCGTCATCGTGGCCTGCTGTGAGGTCGCCACACGCTGCTGAGCCCGGCCCCGTGCTGTGTTCTCCCAGATCAGATCCCTGAGACTCTGGACCAGCCTGCAGCTGAACGAATGAGCTGGGCCGATGTCTAGAGGGATTGTCCAGAGGGATAAATGATAATGTCTAATGTTATGTGATATGAACCCAACTGATGGTGATAAATTGATTATGTTGGATTTCTAGAGGGAGCAACGCAGATGATCACGCGATGATGTGGAACACGTTTTGAGTTGCAGGTATGTTTTACAATACATAAGAACATACTTTTCAGAGATTTGGTAGCATTCTGGTATAGCATTTCTGGTATAGCATTTCGGTAGAGTTTTGGTAGCATGTAGTGTTCCATCAATATTTCAGAATATATTTAACCGCGGTTAAAAGTTCCGTGGAAATCTAGCGTGAATGTGTCAGAAGGAAAGATGGTTCGATGAAGAATAAGATGTATGGAAACTCAAAATAATATTGGAATATTGGAAGGGCACCAGCTTGAGCGCTGTCACCAAATGCATGACCTCGGGGTGAAACTTGACTCCAAGTTGACTTTCGCTCCCCATGTCGACGAGGTGGTAGCAAAAGCCAACCGCATGCTAGGCTTGCTAATTAGGAGCATGCAGAGTCAGACCACACTATGCATGCGCGGATCGAAGTTCAACCACGGCCCCGTTATGACTGCCTATTGTGCTCACGTCAGGTCGATCATCGAGTACGGAAGTGTGATATGGTCCGGTTGCCGCAGATTCACACTGGCGCGTCTCGCGCTGCAATGCATCGTTCTTGGAGAGGATGGCCGGGAGAACACAAGTCAGGTGTCCTCCCATGGATTACTGCTCATTGCTGGAGCATTTCCGATGTCCGCCAATTAAAGCTGGCCTAACTAAAACTGACATAACTTTCATGCGCTCTGTCTTCGGCGGCCACCAAGACTGTGAACAACTTGTATCAATGCTTAGTTTGTCCCGGCCCGGCGTTCTCGTCAATACAGGGCTTTTTCATGTGCCACCAGGCCGTGTCAATTCTGTACAGCGTTGCTTCCTGAAGCGTTTGCCTGAGACAGCTAACAAGTTTATGTTGCCATGCCCTGAGGCTGATTTTTTCAGGCCATCCCATTATTGGAAGTCTCAAGTGCTCCGTTTCAGNAGCCTAGACACAGTAGTCAGCTTAATCGACGTAAATCGGGAACTAGGCAATGGATAAAAGGAGCAAACGAAACTGAGAAACCCAATAGCCGACACGAATATGGTACGACAAAAAAGAAAACACTTTTACCACTTAGGGGTCGGTGATTTGAATCAAATGCATATTGGTATTTAGTGGCGGATCCAGAGGGGAAGGAGATGGGGCCATGCCCCCCTCCTTGAGCCTCGAAGGGGCCAATAACCCGATGGGGCCCATAGCTGATCGAAGTGAACCAAAACTAATTTCACTCCGTTTCAAACATCGGAAGTATATTTGCCATCCCTGACCTCCAGAGGGCCCAGTCTGACTTCTAAAGGGTCCAATTTGGCCTTAAAAGGGCACATTCTGACTTGAAGAAGGACAATTGTAATTTGCAGAGGCCTATTTTGGCATGTGAAAGACATATTTTGCACTAAAAGGGTCTACTCTGGTCTACATGTTGTCTTCAAGGTCAAAAGAGCCTACCAAGGTTTAAAGGGGCACACATACTAAGGCCTGATGGGGCCATCAAGGCCTGAGGGGGTCCAGTAAGGCCTGGGGGACCCACTTTGCTCCGTGCCTCCCTCCTTAACTGAATTCTGGATCCACCACTGGATTTCGTATTGCTTTTTGCTTGCAAGTAAATCGATAAACGGTAAATAGATGTATACATGTATATATATATACATATATATTTATATATAATATATAATATAATATAGCGCCTGAAGTGGCACGCTTCACAGCTCAGGGATTCTGCAGTCTGTACTGAGCCGTCTAACAAGCCGTGCGGCTCCGTGTCGCGGCGCGGCAATAAGGTTCGGCTGTAGCGTGACACGGCAAATGTGACGCGTCATCGTGGCCTGCTGTGAGGTCGCCACACGCTGCTGAGCCCGGCCCCGTGCTGTGTTCTCCCAGATCAGATCCCTGAGACTCTGGACCAGCCTGCAGCTGAACGAATGAGCTGGGCCGATGTCTAGAGGGATTGTCCAGAGGGATAAATGATAATGTCTAATGTTATGTGATATGAACCCAACTGATGGTGATAAATTGATTATGTTGGATTTCTAGAGGGAGCAACGCAGATGATCACGCGATGATGTGGAACACGTTTTGAGTTGCAGGTATGTTTTACAATACATAAGAACATACTTTTCAGAGATTTGGTAGCATTCTGGTATAGCATTTCTGGTATAGCATTTCGGTAGAGTTTTGGTAGCATGTAGTGTTCCATCAATATTTCAGAATATATTTAACCGCGGTTAAAAGTTCCGTGGAAATCTAGCGTGAATGTGTCAGAAGGAAAGATGGTTCGATGAAGAATAAGATGTATGGAAACTCAAAATAATATTGGAATATTGGAAGGGCACCAGCTTGAGCGCTGTCACCAAATGCATGACCTCGGGGTGAAACTTGACTCCAAGTTGACTTTCGCTCCCCATGTCGACGAGGTGGTAGCAAAAGCCAACCGCATGCTAGGCTTGCTAATTAGGAGCATGCAGAGTCAGACCACACTATGCATGCGCGGATCGAAGTTCAACCACGGCCCCGTTATGACTGCCTATTGTGCTCACGTCAGGTCGATCATCGAGTACGGAAGTGTGATATGGTCCGGTGCCGCAGATTCACACCTGGCGCGTCTCGAACGACTGCAGCATCGTCTCTTGAGAAGGATGGCCGGGAGAACACAAGTCAGGTGTCCTCCCATGGATTACTGCTCATTGCTGGAGCATTTACCCCGAAATGGTTCCCCCCCCGTCAATTAAGCTGGCCCCTAAACTAAAACGGAACATAACTTTCATGCGCTCTGTCTTTCGGTGGCCACTCAAGACCCTGTGAACAGACTTGGTATCGAATGCTTAGCTTTGTCCCGGCCCGGCGTTTTCTCGTCAATACGGGCCTTGTTTCCATGTGCCACCCAAGGCCGTGGTCAATTCTGTACATGCGTTTGCTTCCTGAAAGCGTTTGCCTGAGACAAGCCTAACAAGTTTATGTTCCATGCCCTGAGGCTGATTTTTTCAGGCCATCCCATTATTGGAAGTCTCAAGTGCTCCGTTTCAGCGAACAGCAGGGCACGTACCTCGGTTGAACGGAGACGTCATGTGTGCCCTTTGCTTGTGCATGAGTGTGTATTAGTGGTGTCAATCGGTTACCAAAATTTTGGTTACCGAAAAAATTGTGTGACCGATTTGGTAATCGGTCGGTCAAGCTGATAAGTTTTTGGACACTTTTCGGTCAGCTTAATCTTAAACAATTGACGTTTTGTTACATTTTACTCATTTTTATTTCTATCCAACAAATTGCTACACAATTTGCTCGAAATTTAATTTATTAATGTAAATGTCTTTGGTCTTGCTTGCGGCATCAACTATTTTGTTTTTCAAATGTATTTAGCTTCTTTTTCACAAATATAATATCTTTCTGGAAACTGTACATGTGCGTTTGATGAACTATGATGGTAACAAAAATGATTTTGCCAGTGTGTATAAATCAGTATACCTACAATTAAAAAGTCGGTCAAATCTTGGACATTTTTGGCCTTAACCAAAATCGGTCAATATTTGGTCAACTAAAATGCTTCTTGTTCGGTATTAAATTGGCTTTGGTCAGAAAGTTTTGGGAAAATGACATCACCAGTGTGTATGTGCCTCATACCAAAAAACGTGTCCGCATGTATGTGTGTGGGTTTGTATTGGTGTGCATGCACACCAATACCAAGTCCACACTCGTGCACGAGTGTGGACGCTGCTTTCTAGGCGAGCGGGTGAGGGCTAAATTATATGTCATTGCATCCATAACTGGGCTCCGGCCTGTGGTTGCTTCTGATTAATAAATACATAAATAAATAATTATCATATTACATTTTTTGTTTCTTTTTAGTTGGAAAACAAAATTATTGCTTGATAGATACATTGTGACAAATTGACAAATGATCAACTGCGACAATTGTTAATTGCCAATTATGATAGATTGCCACGAATGATACATAAACAAACACAAAAACACGATCTTTCTATTGTAGTTGACAGCCGATCATCTGTTCAGAATGTTTATGAAATTTGAAATACGAACATTGTTAACAGCATGGCAAAGGTGAATATCAAAAAGGTTAATACTGCATCCACCATTCCACTATTCCCTGCGGGGTTCCTCCTCCCCATTCAAGTCCCGAGATCTTATAGATCATACGGCTGCAGTGAATACCGGCCACCGTTCTGTGTCGCACCTCGCCGGATGCAGTGAATCCCGGCCGTCAGGCGGCAGCTCGGATGTTGGGAAGGGCTCCCATCTCCGGTCTCCATACATACAGTGGGCTCTGCGTCGGTGCGGTACGGCGGAGCTGCGCTGACCGTACATTGAAGAAAAGGGAACGTGAGGCTAACTCAGACCACCTGGTGTGCAGCGTCGGTACGGCTGTGACGAAGGCCTTCAACAGCGAGAGCTGACGCCTCTGGGAACGACGAACCTGCTGACCGTGTGAAGTCTGGCTCGCGATTTTGATTATACGTGACCGGATATCCTGTGGATTATACATCCGTGAAAACGGGGCGCTAATGGTGACATACCACGTGGCACGTGCCCGTGGCTCTGAAACACGTGACTCGTGAAGGTGGAGCGCGTGACACGTGACCTAAGCGCACGCTACCCGCACGTGACCTGCAAGTGACCTGCAAGTGACCTCTGGCCCAAGGTCACGTGACTCGGGGCAAGCGGTAATGCCATGAGTGATGACGTTCTCTGCTGATGCGGCTTACCATCGACAACTGGTATGCTGATGCACCGATGTCGTGGTGACATTTGCAGCCGTCCTGTTCAGCAATGACGGCGCTCATACGCATCTGCAACTGGTGCAGGTAAGCATCGGACATATAGATGTGCCTCATCGCACAGAGAGCAGCTCACGTGTACCTACCTATGCGAGAATCTTGGGTGGCATTGGGATTACGGACGATGCAATTGCCGTCATGCAGACCTTCGAGGTGTCTCAGGGTGACCACAGAGGGGGAACAGAACGACCTCCCCAGGAACCAAACTCTGGCGAGGATTATTTATGTGGTTCCCAGGTGGCTTGAAGGAAGCTTTAGGTTTAGATGATAAAAGCTCTCAGCTCCGTCGTTCAAGACTTATTTTTTGAAGCTTCGTTTTCCCCTTTTTACTTTATTTTCTTTTATCAGTCTTTTTTGCTCAACTTTCGTGAAAACATGAGCCGCTCCATCATAAAGTGTTTTCGAATAATAGTTTGGAAGCATTTGACAATATATCGATTTGAATGTCCCTGTAATATATCTGAAATTAGTTGGTTATGTAAATAATTATGCATTGAATCTTGGTTTCATGTTTCATATTTTCATATGTTGTCACGTTATCGTGATGTTTCTATCTTTGCGAGCGTTAAAATGACGACGTCTTAAAACTATTTGTGCTCATTTGACTTAATTTTGAGCAATATCATCCGAAGTACATGCATCGATATACATTGTCAAATATTTCCTGATGGCCGCTGTTAATGATGTCGCTAAATAAAATGATCAAAATTAAAACGAGTAATGTACAGTGTCATCATAGTTGAAATCTTGACAAATGAAACAATGGTGAACAAAGAACATAGATGCGTGCGTGCAAGACCTATTTTAATGCGTACATGCGCACTGCGCAGGGATGCGTACAGATGCATACATGCGTAGGGCCTATTATGTTAACTGAGGAGGCGGATTTGTCCCCGCAGTGCCTTGAAACTCCCTCAGTGGACGCAAAAATCTTCCGCAGTCGACGGTAAGAAAAAAGCGTTGAACGGTGACCACGGGTCCGGTCAACGAATCTTTCGCGATGAGGATCCGATGTCACCTCCCCCCCGCTCAACGACTCTGCGCGCTAACGACCCCACGCCACCCCCTCCCCTCCCCGGTCAATAGCTTTTGGCTGACGAAACGGATCAAGATTGTTTCCCCAATAACTATAAATCTAGATCCACCAGTGTAAATGCCCCTGGTAAAAAATATTTAGAAAAGGCCTTGTATACAATACATGCGTGTTATGTACTAGTTTGATAGTGACGTACATACCTACTAACTCCCTCACGAGAACTGCAAATGCACAAAAGTTGTCCTTTTGTTTGGAAAGATATATAATGAAGAATGAATATCGTAAAACCCAAATTGTTGATGCCTTAATATAAGAACATTGAACATCTCAAATACAATTACTGAAAACATGCATTAACATTCTTGATTAACATTAGCCATCGCCAGCTTAGGGGGTGGATGCTACCCCCTCAGTTTTTTTCTGGAATACCTAACTCACGTATTTATCAACCGATTGCAATGCAATTTTCAGTACCCTACTATTGAACAATTTGACACATACTCCAAAAATTAAAACTTGTTTAGCCTATACCCTCTATGACTCGTAACCTATGACTTGTTTCTAAAGGTCATGTCATGACCCATCTGGCGTCCTGTAGTATCGATGCTTGTTTAACTTGTGCTGTTTCCGAGCGTATGCAGCTCAGGAGCATATGCACAGATGTTACAACGTGACATTTATGGCTTCTACTAAGATCTTGACCTCGATTGGCATTTCCATAGGTCAACCAAGGTCACTGACCTCCGATGACCTGATATAACTTTTTGGCTTACTTTTGGAACTGGCAATTTCTAGGACATTTTGTGACGCTGATGTCAAACTTTGCATCCATTTTGCATTATCTTATGCTCCAATAGGGTCATTCCCCTTCACAGTTCAGCCGAGGTCACTGACCTCAGATCAGGGACTATCATGGGCTGGGTGCACCCATGGGTGCCCACTCAATTCTTCCAAATGTCTGGGTTGAGTATGCATTTTTTGACTTTTCATGGGTACTGGGCGGGCATGGTATGACCAATTTTGGACATAATGTCGCTAAGAGTTTATGTTTTTACTTGACAACCAGATGTTTAACCAGGTAAATATGTTTTTTATATGATATAGAACACTTAAACAATATAATTTGGCAATTATATGACAACAATAAACCGTGTTAAGTAATGGGGCAGTAATATTTGTTAAACCATGTCTGATCCTAGGTCTGATCCAATATGATAATGTTGACCGCACAGTGTTCGATAAGTTTAAATCAGCAGCAACACCAGGGCTGCGGAGTCGGAGTCGGAGTCGGAGTCGGAGTCGGAGTCGGAGTCGGAGTCGGTCGGAGTCAGTTATTTTGGCCGGAGTCGGAGTCGGAGTCGGAGTCGGTAAAAAATTTACCGACTCCGACTCCGGGTGTCAGTTATGGACAGCGCATGGGCAAAGTATTTTTTAGTGCATTTAGTGAACCACCTGTGGTGATGACTATAGAAATAATGCCCCTTCGACTAAGTTTTGTTAGATTCCATCAATGTTTTTAAGGTAAAAGGTAAAATAGAAATTATTTTAAATCACGTTGGGCGAAATAGAACCTGTGGTGTGTCGTCGCCCGCGTCGGATGCAGATCCAAAATGTCATCGCCTGGAATTTAACCCGCTATCGACTGGGATCTCAGCTGAACCCCATTGACGGTGGGCGATATTCGCCCCCTGGTTATCTTCCAAACAATGCTCGCAGGAAAACGCACAAGATGGTATTCGAAAGCTCTAAACAATACGCATCTAAAGCAACTCGAAATTTTCGATTTGAGGTCTCATCTCAGGTCACGGTCAGGTCGAAGGTATAAAAAATCAAGGTATTTAAATGAATGAACCATACCTACTGTAAAAATTCAATTGCGACCATTATCACCCAAAGTGCTCTGAAAGGTATAGGAGGTACACATTAGCTAAAGCAAGACTATTGATTAAGGTCAACGTCAGGTCAAAAAAGGTCACTATGTGCCAAAGATCTTCAAAGTTCGGACGACACATGCTTTATAGATTATTTTACACTGGAATTCACTAGTGATAGTCATCTTACCCAGGACCTGACCTCGGCTCAAATAAATGAAGTTGATGTCTATCTCAGTTCAAGATCAGGTCTCATAAGATCAAAATAAGAAATAAATAAAAATATAAATGCATGGTTATATACTATTTCTGCCTCCACAATGTAGTGGTGACGTTTAATGGCTCGTAGCTAGTCATTACAAATGAGAATTCCATTACAACATTTGTCATTATTTACTCGTAACTTAGGAGCGATACGTCAGTCAAAAATGTTGATCTTATTTAATTGGGGGGTGGGGAAATTATGAATAGTTCTCTATTACATATTTTGTTTTTGTAATACGTTTGATGGTTTTGGTTTTGTGTGTGTGTTTTTTTTAACTCAAAATGTTTCCAAATCCGAGATAGCCTTTTGTAGCCCCGATACATTTGACTATCTTCTAACATTGTTTTGTAATTTTGCTCAAGTATGAACGTTGTTATGATCTGTTTGGAGTTTAGTGATTGTTACGTCAAAGTCGTGTGCGATTGACGTCACAACTTCGCTATATCTCGAAAGATGTTAAACCCAATTCTTCTTCTGCCCAGAAGATAAACATGCAATTGATATAAGAGAAGGTACCAAAAGTATCACGTCGATTGGTAAAGCTATTGTTTTTGTTTTCTTCAAGTGGCAAATATTTGTGCCCCCCCCCCTCCACCAGTCATGGCGGGAATTAGCAACGAATCAGATAAAACATTGATAAAAAAAGTTTTTTGGAAGTTTTTAACGTGCAGCCTACTCAAGGCGGTTAAAAGTTATCATTCAATTTAACTATATTATCTATTATTGCTTTTAATCTTCATGTGAATGGTAGCAATTGGGATTTTGGGCTTCAATAAACTAAACAATCGAAGACTGTTGTTTCATATCGTGTTTCTTATCCATTTCAACGGAAGCTGCTTATTTTCCCAAAATAAGTCATCTCCAATCTTGAAACGGAGAGAATTCTTGCTATGGGTGGTTACTTCTTGTGCCAAGTTTGACAATAGCTTCAGCTAATATTTGGTCGGAGTCGATCCGGAGTCGGAGTCGGAAGTCGGAGTCGACTCCGGAGGGGTCGGAGTCGGAGTCGGAGTCGGAGTCACCTGAAAACCGACCGACTCCGCAGCCCTGAGCAACACACAGGTGCCTAATATTATTTCTTGTTAATATTATGAAAGTCAACATGCTAGGGTAATGATTGCAAATTTTGTGAAAATAATTATCTGTCTTATCTGAATGAGCCACAATGGGCATGGGTATCAATATTATGCATTTAAATGGGTCTGGTCTGGGTCTGGGCTTGGTGTTCATGGGTTTCGGCTGGGTTGGGCTCGGGGTTTGGGTACCCATGATAGTCTCTGCCTCAGATGACCTGAGATGATCTTTTTTGGAATTTTGTAATTTGCATTGTTTTATTTACGCTGATTTCAAGTTTATCGTCCATTTTGTGTAATGATGACCTCATTTACGATTCTAGCTCGATTTGATTCAATTTCTACGAATTTACGCTTTTGAGGACATCCGGGTCATTGACATGACCTCAGAGGTCACTTAATAACGCATGACCTTAAAATCTGAATCAACGGCCTCCTCTCGTCACAAGTAACAAGCTCGTTCCATAACCGAAACACTATAGCTCAATTGGGGACGAAGCGTGAGTGGGGTGCCATTCTACCTCTTCCCCTGCACGGTCAAGTAGGTATCTTCAATCTTGCCCTAAACTGGGGTGGATTAACCCGCGACCCTCTGGGGGAGTTACCCCCCCCCCCCTGCGGTTGTATCGCGATTACGAAAAGATGCGGTGACCCCACCTCCAAGAAGTTTGCGATCGTACCATGACCACAGTTTCTGAGGGATCGTCGATCGATTTCAAACTTTTAGGATTGCATGAAGTCATCAGTATTTATTAAAAGTTTATTTCGAACTTTGATATCGGTGGCCTGAGGTTGGGTCATTTTCGTAACCTCCCCATTATACCTGAGTCAATGGATAAATATTCAAATGCTTATTATTTCGAGGATATTAGTCCAGTTTCTGATGGATAATGTTATCGTATGATATTCTTGATGATCCAAATGCATATTTTGTTCAGTGACCCATACGGGATTATTTGAGGTCATTCGAGGTCACCTAAATGTTTTCGTCTAAAACTCTCGACATAATGAAGATAGAGAAGTGAAACTGTCACCAATGTGTTTGTATCGTCGAGTCACGTCTCCCTATAAGCAACAATACCTACTTAGGTCACCACTTGAAATTGACCTGAGGTCAATTTTTAAATTGGCCTTGACCTGAGGTATTTTTTTTTTTTAGTTGATCTTACATGGTCAACATAACATATGTTCCTAAGGGCCTTGACGAGACAAACACGATGGGGTAAACATTTTTTATTTTTTATTTTTTGTTAGGTAAAAAGTCATAAGCGAAAAACGTGTTTGCAATAAGAATATATTTTTACTTTGTATGACCTACAGACCCTTAGCTATTGATCTGAACTCAAGTATGATTAAATGTTGTGGATTTAAGAATTGCGGGAGCTTTTCACTGCTTTTTTCGTTTGCTCTTAAAGGGACGCACTCCCACCTTAAAAAATGCGTCAAATGTACGTCGTTGGTGGTGCAAAATATGAAGTGAATGCGCCGAACACTATTATTGACATTTGTTTCTCCAAAAACCAGTTGCTCAATTTCATTAAAAACAGTTTTAATAATTTGGGCTGATGACGTCATATGAAGAATTTGGAAATAGAGAAAAACCTTCACCGCCACCTATGTATGACTAGTGTACTGGCTAATGTATTGCCAAAGGTTAAAAAACAAGGTCGACATAATCAACATTTTAGTAAAAAAAGAGACGACGACATCGGCTCAGAATCCCCATTCAAATACCATGGGGACCTGGGATGTTACAGATTCAAAACTAAACTCAAATTTTCTTTGTAAATTCGACTCGGTGGTATGTTTTAACTTTATACCATTACATAATCAATTGCCAAGCACGCAAAATGCTATCTCAACTCAAATCCGTATGTTTAAGGTGGGACAGTCCCTTTAAACTACATTAGTTTCGTGGATATATCCCTATTTTTCCTGCGGCGTGCCAGAATTACGTTAACCTGCGGGGAGGGCAGATCTGCCCCCCCCGAGATCTCGAGAACCGCTGGACCGATTTAAAGGACGAACACCATCGATTCTTCGTGACGAAACTTTCTTTTTGGACCCAAAATTGCCTGTGAAAAAATGGGGGCCAGGGGGGTTTAAAAAAATACGACAAATTGGGGGTGTTTTTTAAAGGTCATTTTGTGGGCATTTGTGATTCGACCGATTTCATACCAAGAAAATGTTTTGAGCTCCAATGTCATGCCCGTTCAATGTTTTGAAAGGGACAAGAAACAAAATGAAAAATCATAGGCGTACTCAGGGATTAAAAAATGGGGGGGATTTTTGGATAACCAAAATGTTTTTTCCTTAGTGTTTGGACGTGGGAAACATCACATGGTGGCTTTGTGCTGTTAATTTGTTAATGTAACAATTTGTGCATAGGCGGATTCAGGGTAAACAACGGTGGGGGGCACCATGTGCGGAACGCCTATTTATCATCTTGCTTTTGAAGTTGGGCCTAAAATTGACGGAGGATATCGCCTCCCTTTTTATGTACCTGGAGTTTCGCCCTCTGCCCAAAATATGTATTAAATCCAACTCTATGTATGATGTACCAAAGCATCGATTTAGTTTCTGACGCTTTTATTCCACCGGAAACTACGAAGGAAGTATGCGCTGCACACCCGCATTCGTAACTACCTCCCAAAAACATGACGCTGGAGCCGCCTCTGCTCCACCGATTTTTTTCAAAATTTTACAGAACAGGCGTCATTCATATTTAGGAAAAGTCCGAAAGTTTCAAGACGATAAACGTAACGGTTCAGAAGGCGGGCGGGCGAAAACTACCGGGAGGGCAGAATCTGCCCCCCCGCAGGGGAATAGGATATAGGAATTATTCTTGGGTGAAGTCCTAAAACTGGAAAATTTGGCCTTTGATGATCTCTGGTGACCTCAATTTTGACGCGAGTGAAAACTAATATGAAATAGGTTCACAATGATTTTTGACGAAGTTTCTAACAGTATTTTTGTATACGTCCCATAAGAAGTAAGAAAACTGAGTTAGAAGAGGGTGTTTATTCCCCCCCCCCAACCGTAGGGCGTGGGAAATCCCGAGTCCCAGTGGAGCGTGGGTTAAGATGGAAATATTTAACTGGGACATCTTGAACTTCAAAGATCGATATTCAACACTTTTAACTGGTTTTGAATATAGATCTGTGAAGTTGCATCCACATTCCTTTTTAATCCTCCGTTTAAATACACAGTGTCATTGAAGCCCTCAGTAACAAGCATGAAAAACACAAAACAATATTCCAAAATATTAACCGATGTATTCCTTCAATAAAAATGCGTTTAAGTTATGCACATTAGACTGTAAAAAATGCGTGGAATAGGTATCATGTGTCCACTGTTCACCGATATGAAACCACAAATCTGAAATATGATAGTGGGGGTGTAGTACTATGGACAATGACAGACAACGTTAGAGTATAGGTACCACTATCGACGGCTTGGGACTGCTACCGACACAATTCGACTATCACTAAATTGTCTTGTAGGTGAAGAATACTTCTTACATCACATTGAATGTGTTGTGCTAGTCCAAACTCCTACGACTTCAATAGAATGATGCCCTGCAGTTACAAAAAAGAAGTGACGAAACGGTAAGAAGTGAAGGTCAGCTCAAAAGAAAATCTTAGAAGTTTGCATATTTATCGGCAACATATCTGAATGGACAGGATCTTACTGATGATGTTCCTTCCATCGAGTCGACCATGTAATTGGTGGGTTGAATAAAACAAATTTAAAATGTCATTGTTGAGCTGAAGAATGTTGTGGATACTCCTTTTCAAGTGTATACTTTTCATGTTTCAAGAACTTCTATTTGTTTAGCCTTCTGTGCATCAGAGATGACGATTGCGTTTATCTTGTTTTCACGGGGCTTCTTATGCCCCACTCTTCCACGTGTCCACCTCTTCGTTTTCTCCTGTAGCATGTGCATCACGCTCTCGACGAACGCAGCCAGGGTGAATAGAGAGAAGCCAGTGAACAAGCCGACGAAGCCTCCAATGCTGGCGATGAGATCAGGCAAGGTGGAAGCTAGTGTCTCTTCAACCACCTCCTCCGTGAAATCGAACGTGAGCGTCAGAGAGACGGCGCACTGATTCCATCCGCTGTGAGGTATGCTCTTCTTTTCTGTGAGTGTGTAGGATGTTTCGTGGCATGCATCTGGACACTGGCAGTCGTAACGTTTGAACTCGAAGACATTATCTGGAGAAAGAAGAACGGCCTCAGGCAGGCAAAGTGATCAGACACGAACGTTTGGGCGGTGGCAAGTGTCGGCGGTGGTGGGCGGCGGTGGCGGTGGCGGCGGGGATGACATTGACGTTGGCGTTGGTGGTAGTGACACTGGTGGTGCTGGCGGTGGTGTCGGAGACGAAATTTCCGAGAACGGTGAAGTGAAGTGGGCTGAAATCAACTGAGCGTGAGTTTCCTTTGCGAGCTTCTCCTTTCCAGGTGGAAATGTAGACAAACGTCCTTTGAAGGAAGTGCTTTTGGGACACGAAGGAGCAGGTAGTCTTGGTCTAACCTTGTTAGATTGTATGCTTTGCTTGGCCCCATGCACATGCTTTTAGGAAGTCCCAGGTCAAGGTATTCCAAAGCCGCGTTCTTCTTCCTGTCCAGCATTCGAGGACATAGAGGCAGGTGGTCCAGAAATCCTCCTATCTCGGGCAGGAACGTCCCTGCTCCGACCATGTGGGGCAGCCGGCAGCCGGTGTGCGCCGCCAGCGCGCAACTGGCACTCCTCAAGGACCACTGGCTGACCGAGTAGCCCGGCTGGGACGACACGGCCGCCGACGCACGCTGGACACGTTCTGTACGCCGTGCCGAGATGGAGTAGTGGACAGGGGCTCGCCGGAGAAGAGCAAGGCACACTCTCCGTGAACGGTCCCACTCCGGCAGGTCGATCAACGCTCGGCACGTCGCACCGTGCACGAAGATTACGGTAGGAGGCCTGCACTTAGTAAAATTGGATTCCGACGTTTTGAAGAGGGGAGAATTCGTTACAGTCTTAAACAAATAGGATGACGACCGGTTTCCGGCGATGTTAGGAATTTCGTTGTTGGCTTCAAAACGTGATGCAGGCCGGGTTTTACCAGAGGCATAACATCGATGTTTGGTTAGCTGCCAGTAATTACTTTCATCGCGCCACACACCAGGTTCCGTCCGTGTCTGAGAAGTTACCTGATCTGATTTTGCGATTATTTCGTGTGGCCCCGCCTCGCCCAGGAGCTTGATGGTCACGGTATCGTAGAACTCTGCGACGCTGATGGACCTGTTGGCTAGACGATTCAGAGCTGAAGCCATGAGAAACGGTGCAACAGAGTCTGCTGGGCAAATGGTGAGACGGGGGTGTGGGCCACGTCGACGGGACGCCATCGTGAGAAGTCGCTCGGAGTTGTACATCATCAGCTGCTGAAAGATGAGTCCAAGCAGGACGACCAGTAGCACCAGCCGCAGCAGGTAGCGGCCCGCTGCTAGCAGCATGATGCAGCTGTTTGAGCGGCAGAGATCCGGCGCCGCTGAACCGCTGAACTACTTGACACTGAACCGCTCGAAGCGCTCGCTGATCCACCTCTGACGCCCCGACGACCCCTGCTGTAAGGCTTCGCTGAAGGTAGATGCTTGGTATGCACATGACGCTGCTGCTGCTGCTGCTGACAATGAGGATGATGATGATGACGATGTGTGCGCTGTTCAAAACAGGTCGATGTGCGCTGAAGGTGAATAAACGCCGAACATCTTTGGAATTGACGGCGCCCCGATCACCAGCACTGTCAAGGTGTTTTGGTGCAGTGACGATGGTCTGTGGTATTTCTGTGCCTGGCCATTGAAACTCGGCTGGACAGATGGCTCGATCTGTATACTGTTTTGAGCCTGGGATAACAGTAATGGAGGCTCATAAATATGACGGTTCTCCGCGATGCCTTGCGTGGTTAATGGCTGAGAAAGCAGGGTATTAATTTAGGGACATGACTAGTGCCTACTACATCATTGCAACTAGTTCAAGTGCTGGCATGCTGCTGTGTGACGAAGTGGCATTCTCGTGGATACCATTGATTCATGGTCGCAGTGGAAGATCTTTTGAGCTATATCCATGGATTTTCTGACATGCTGCAGGAAGTAATGAGGCACTCTGATGTATTCCCACAGGGAAAGTGCGCGTCATTACTCAGATAGACACCGCATACACGTGCACGGCTCAGGGGCTGGACAAGCTCGCTAACAACTGATGGGTGCAATTTCCTATTCAGACGATGCGCACAGTGTCCCACCAATTTTATGTTTGCCCCATTAGGCATTAACTGCCATCAATTTTGGAGGCGTGCTTACGCTTAAACTGGGCATTTTCAGCTGTAAAGCCCACCAACGTGACCAGGGATGGGTGGCTTTATGGTTGAATGATGGATTTAATGCCAGAGCGAAGTGTGGGGAAGAAACAATCTAAGATGAAGCACATTGCGCTCATCATAGAGCAATACTGAAGCATCGGCAACGTCCAGTTTGCATGTATAATGACTGTTGACCTCTGACAAAGATACTTGACTTGATACGACCTATGGAAACCTATATACCTTCATACACCCATGAAGCAAACATTCCGCAACTCATAAGATAATACAATGATAATACCATTACAATCTACTAATATGAGTAATACCTACAGGCTACAAAGCTCATTGTCAGCCTAACACTGTCAACCAAATGTATTGCTTTAACCCGGCATTGGCAATGGCGGTCAAAGATTGACCTGCAACGTGACTTTGCAAAAATGCCTGAGGCAGAATCTCCTGAACCACTGCTTGGATCGCCGTACAGCTTTCGTTTTTTTTAGCTCCCAGCTCCCTATTTACCAATTTTTGTCGAAATCGGTGACATGAGGGTGCTTTTATGCAATTTTTTTCGATTTCTCGTGGAATGCCCCAGGGGTCAAAAAGCCAACATTTTTGAAAATGTGTTGCGTCAATGTGCATTCTTGCATCAACATTTTGAGAACAAAATACTTTCCTTTGAAGTTTTTGTTTGCAAGTTACTGTAAAACTCGAATTTCTGCGATTTTGTCAAACATATATATCTTCTTTTCTCACAAAATGGCATAACATGATGCCATCAAAACGTCATTATTTCGCAAATCCATTAATCATTTTCGTTGTAATGTAAGAAGACGTTGAATTACAGGGACTATCCCACCTTTTCAAAAGTTCTCAAATCTATGTCGCATGTGGTGCTAAATATTCAGTAATTGCTGCCGAACACGATTATGACATTTGTTTCTCACTAGCAGTGCTAATTTCATAAAAAAAATACGTTTTTAATATTTGGGCTCATGGCTTCGAATGAAGGGATTTTTGGGAAATAGAAGAAAACCGGTTCACGCTGCAAATGTTGATGACTAGTTGTATGGCATGTACAGCCCAAATGTTTAAAAAAAGGTCGACTTCACCAAACATTGGTAAAGAGAGATGACGACCATCGATTAAGAACCCTAATTGCTTAATTACCACTGTAGGGTTCTTGTTGGAGATGTCAACCAAACTCCCAAATTTTTTGTGATTCGACCTCGGTTGGTTGTTTTATTTATACCATACATAATTGCAATGCCAATCACGGAAAATGGCTATCTCAACTCAAATATAATGTTAAGGTGGGACAGTCCCTTTAATGCAGCATAGGGTACTGTCAATTTCACGTTGATATCTATCAAGGCTTTCAAGTTACTTTCGATCAAGTTATTGGGAAAATCTGTGAGGGGGCAAATTTTGCCTCCCCTGCGGGGCGCCGGTTAAACATCTTTCGTTGCACCCAAATGGGCTATAAACCTCAGAAGAAGGTTCTAGCTCCATGTCTGAACATGACCTCCGGCTTGAGTTACGTTAACTCGATCTTCACTCATCATCTGTTTATGCATCTCTGTATCTTCATGCATACATAAGTCCCCGATGCAGACTATATGTGACAGCCTGCGGCAGCTGACGGCATACATGACGTTATCTGAGAAGAAAAACTGCGCCGAAGGTGTACGGCACGTGCAACATTCCACACACGGACTTCTGAAGAAGGACGTACGGAATAGTTGCTTTACTGGCTAGTAGTTGTCTCGCCACAGCATACCACTCCATGATAAGCACTCTGTTCCAACACCATTACACGGCATAAAACCTGAGTGACGTTTACAAAGTGTGGTCTCTTCATAACGCAAGACGCGCGCTCTGACATTGCGCAGCGGTTCGTACAATGATAGCTCAAAGGCACAAGACATACTGCTGTGCAAAGCAACCGACGCTCGACTTTCCGCAACACATCGACCCGGCAAACTGAAGCTGAAAGGAACGCTATGGAAACAAGCAGCTCGAGCCCGCTATTCAAAGTATATGACCCATCAGGCGAACCGTGTTGTTTGGTTCCTATCAAGAAAGCCAAGGAGGAGAATCATCAGCTAAATGAATGTCTCGTCCTTTCACCCTGTCATTGTGTGAACTGTCAGACGTGGACGAGGCACTAGGAAGTAGGTCGATTCGCTGCTCTTTTCAGGGTTCAGACGCCGCGCTGGCATCCAGTGGTAGTCAGCTTGGCGGTTAGCCCGGCTGTCTGCTGGTAGCCTAGTGACAGAACGTCTAGCTGAGAAGGTGGCACGCCATGTATCGTCCGGCACCCCGGCACCTGCTTCAGCTGGTGCTGCTGGTCGTCCTGCTTGGACTCATCTATCAGCAGCTGTTGCTGTACGACTCCGAGAGACTTCTCACAATGACGTCCCGTCGACGTGGCCCACACCCCCGTCTCACCATTTGCCCAGCAGACTCTGTTGCACCGTTTCTCATGGCTTCAGCTCTGAATCGTCTAGCCAACGTCCGATGCAGCGTCGCAGAGTTCTACGATACCGTGACCATCAAGCTCCTGGGCGAGGCGGGGCACACGGAGTATCGCAATCAGATCAGGTACTTCTCAGACACGGACGGACCTGGTGTGTGGCGCGAGAAGTATTACTGGCAGCTACCAATAGCGATGTATGCCACCGGGTACACCCGCTGTATCACGTTTGAGCCAAACGAAAGTCTAAACATCGCCGGAAACCGTCGTCATCCTATTGTTATAAGACTGTACGAATCTCCCCTCTGTCAAAACGTCGGAAATCAAATTACTAAAGTAACAGGTCTCCTACCGGTATCTGTCGTGCACGGTGCGACGTTGCCGAGCGTTGATGGACCTGCCAGTGGGGACACAGTTCACGGAGAGTTGCGCTTGCTCTTTCCCGGCGAGACCTGTCCACTACTCCATCTCGGCACGGCGTACAGAACGTTGTCAGCGTGCGTCGGCGGCCGTGGCTTCGTCCCCAAACCGGGCTACCGGGCAGCCAGTGTCGAAGGAGTGCCAAGTGGCGGGCGGCTGGCGGCGCACACCCGGCTGCCGGCTGCCCCCACATGTCGGAGCAGGGACGTTCCTGCCCGAGATAGGAGGATTTCTGCGATTCACCTGCCTCTATGGTCCTTCGAATGCTGAACAGGAAAGAAGAACGCGGCTTTGGAGACCTTGACCCTGGGACTTCCTAAAAGCATGTGCATGGGGCCAAGCAAAGCATACAATCTAACAAGGTTAGACCAAGACTATCTGCTCCTCGTGTCCCAAAGCACTTCCTTCAAAGGACGTTTGTTCACATTTCCACCTGGAAATGAGAATCTCGCAAAGGAAACTCACGCTCAGTTGACTTCAGTCCACATCACTTCACCGTCCTTGGGAAGTTCGTCGCCTACGATACCATTGTCACCGCCACCACCACCAGTGTCAACGCCATCAACGCCAACGCCAGTGTCATCCACGCCGCCGGTGATTGTTTATCCGCCGCCACCGCCGCCGCCGCCGCCACCACCACCGCCGCCGCCACCGCCGCCGCCGCCGCCGCCACCGCCGCCGCCGCCGCCGCCACCGCCGCCGCCGCCGCCGCCGCCGCTCCGCCGCCGCCGCCGCCGCCGGCCGCCGCCGCCGCCGCGCCGCCGGCCGCCCGCCCCGCCGCCCCACCCGCCGCCGCCGCCGCCGCCGCCGCCACCGCCGCCGCCGCCGCCGCCACCGCCGCCGCCAACGCCGCCACTGCCACCCCCAACGTTCGGTCTGATCACTTTGCCTGCTGAGGCGTTCTTCTTTCTCCCAGATAATGTCTTCGAGTTTAACGTTACCGACTGCCAGTGTCCAGATGCATGCCACGAGATATCCTACACACTCACAGAGAAGAAGAGCATACCTCACAGCGGATGGAATCCGTGCTCCGTCTTTCTGACGCTTACGTTCGATTTCACGGAGGAGGTGATTCAGGAGACATTAGTCACAACGCTGAACGATTTTCTATCGAGCACTGCAGGTTTCATTGGACTGTTCACCGGCTTTTCGCTCTTCACATTTGTTAGCCTGGTCGAATCCTCATTGTGTACCATTCGAGGAAAGATGAGAAAATGGTGCAGGGCTGTTCCAGGAAGAACTGGAAAGACATCCGCCCCTTTGTTTGTGGTACGAATCCATTTGGCTTGAACAATATTGGCACTTTTAAGGATACTACATGTAATGATAATATCGGGCTTCGTCTTTACGCTACAGAGTGCAGAGTGAGGACTTTTACGCGTCTTCTGCAAGGCTTGACCTGATTTGATCGTTTGTATTTTCTGACGGCATCACAGCTAGGTGAAGTACCGTCAGTCGGCAATCTTTAGTTGGGCGTACACAAATAGTACGCGCTTGATTTTACCTCGCTAACGCCACCACGTCTGTCCTTGTATGACAAAGCTGGTATCGGCAAAGCGATGTATCGACCTCCACGTAGCAATGCACGCACCCCAATGTAGATTGTAGCGAGGTACCACCTCAATGTAATGATGCACCGACCTTCATGTAGCGATGCACCTACCTTCATGTAGCAATGTATCGACCTCCACAGGCGCGGATCCAGGATTTCGGTCAGGGGGCGCGCGCAATACAAAAAGTTGCGCCCTCCGGGCGCACCCTACGGGCGCGCCATATAAAAGACCCGGTTCAGGGGGGCGCGCGCCCAAGCGCCCACCCCCCCTGGATCCGTGCCTGCTCCATGTAGCGATGTTCGACCTCAATGTAGCGATATATCGATAGCCATGTAGCGATGTATCGATATTCATGTTACGGGGCAACACACTCCATGTAACTGAGCATTGTACTAAACATAATTGGGCACCAATCTTCAAGTAATTGGACACCGTCGTCTAAATGTAATTGGTCACCTGCCGCAATGCAACTCTTCGCCGGCCTCCATGTAACTGGTCATCAACGTCCATGTAACTGGAACAAATATAGAGGAGCATGCATTTGCAAGTCGAATGTTTGTAAGCAGTTATTTGCTTCATAGAAGACATTACTTTTTTCTTCGCGATCTCAATAAAAGTCGTCTTTTCATTCTCATTCAAGTTATCCGTTCCCGCGACGGAGGTTCAAATTTTACTTAGTGATCTATACGACATATGATCCTATGAAAACCTATAAAACATGGTCTCCGCCAGCGGGGGGGACAGGGGGACATGTCCCCCAACTTCAAAGTTGGAGGACGGAGTGTCTTTTGTCCCCCCCCCCCACTTTGAGCACATGACAGCAATCTCAAATTTCAAGCACTTAATCCGTACACACAACCACTACCAGCACCTTCAACAGTATGAATACAGTTATCCGGGGAATGAAATCAAAAATTTGCGCCGCTCCGCGGAGCAATAGCGCAACTCAATTTACATTGTATGCGGGTTAAAACACAATTATAAATTCGTACCGTTTCGTAGCGCACTACTATGCTATGTTTTGTTTAAATGTCGATGCTTTCCTTCATCATTGGGCAAAATAGTTAGCCTTATCACTTTTTATCGCAGTCTTACCCCGCGTCCTACGAGGGGGGGTGGGGTTGAACACCCCTTGCGGTTTTATCGATTACGAAAAAAACGGCGGTGCGTAGCGCCTCCAAATTTAGTATTACTTTTCGTTGATCCTTTCAACATATTGTGTAACAATTTCAATTTCGTGACGGATCAGGTCAGGTCACAAGGTCAGTTCAAGTGAAAGTGACCCACCCTCCAAAAATGTCTGCGGTCATGCCATGACCACAATTTCTGAGGGGTCGATATCAAACTCTTAGGATTGCATGGAGCCGTCTATACCTACAAAACGTTGATTTTGGAATTCGGACATCGGTGACCTGAGGTCGGTTCAATTTCGTGACCTCTTCATTTTAAGTCAACAGATAAATACACCAATGCCTTCTATTTAAAGGATATCAGTCCAACTCCTTCTGGATAAAGTTATAATAGGATATCCTTGATGATCCGAGCGCAGGTTTTTTCATTGAACCATACGGGGTCATCCTAGGCTATCCGAGGTCACCAACACCTTTTTCGTCAATAACTCTCGACATAATAAAGATATCAAAGTGAAAATTTCACCAACGTTTTTGTATCGTCGAGACACGTCTTCTTATATGCAGCCTGACCTACATGGGTCACCACTTAACCTTGACTAGAGGTCGATTTCTAAGTTGACCCAACATGGTCAACATGAATATGTTTCAACGCGCCTTGACGAGACAAACACGATGATAGTAGCCGTTTTCACGATGGAATTATTTTGTACGCGAAATGTTTTAAAACATTCTTAAGATGTTTTGAAATGTTTTAGTATGCAAGTTTTAGTATACGATATATTCCAAGAAAAATAAGTTTCTGATTTAGGCGGTGTTATCATTATTCAAGAGTTATGGAAACATGAAATAAGCTCTTTACAAGATTATGATACAAAGTTGTTCGTTTCTAAAGAACGTATGCGCCTTGGTTCCGTTTCGTTCAGTTAAGCATACCGCCATATTAGTTACTCAATCTGGCAGCGTCATGGATCACAAGGTCTGCCTTCGCATGGCGCAATTAATGCGCTAGAAACGATTCGCTGGAGGGGAGTCCATTATGAGTCCAGGGGAGTTCGCTTTTTTGAGCGACCAATAGAGTGCCCGAGACTGAGATGTTTCGAGATGTTCTGAAAAGTGTCAGTAGGTGAAGATCAGGCATCACAGCAAACCTATACATAATTATCTTGCTAATTACCATCAAACCGCAATTTGTAACATACTATATTTTTACCAACATATAACAAAATTCTGAAAGACATTTAAAGACAAAAATCGCTTTCAAAAGTTGCGTAGTTAAGGAAAGAATAAGTATACTAAAACTTTCATACCAAAGCATTTCAAAACATCTTAACATGTTTTAAAACATTTCGCGCAAAATAATCCATCGTGAAAACGGCTAGTGTAAACAGTATTGTGTTATCTTTATTAGGTAAAAAGTTATTGGCGAAACGTTTGATTTAAGGTTTAAAAAATTGAATTTTTGCTTGTTTTACCTCTAGAACCAAAACTATTGACCTGAGCTAAAATTTGACAGGATAAAACTTTCCATTTGCTCCTATCTAGCATAGTTCCTGAGAAAGATGGGGGTTTCTGAAGAGAAGTCCTTAAACTGACAAATTTGTCCTTTGATGACCTCTGGTAATCTTAACTTTGACCTGATCGAGAAAAAAAATCCAGATAGTTTTGAAACAACTTTTGACGACGTTTCGAACACTGGTTTTAGTTTTGGTCTACGTCCCATAGGAACTGATTAAGAAGGGGGATGGTGTTGTTCAAACAAATACCCGCCCCCTTCCCCTAGTAGGGCGTGTATAATCCCGAGGCCCAGTAGGGTGCGGGTTAAACGAAAAAATATATATAATAGACGTCATAGAGGAAAAGTGCATCCAGAGCATGAGATTCATAATCTCGTGCCGCTCCATGGCTCTATTCCACGAATTACTGGAGCTGTTTTTGCCCCCTTCCGTTATTTGGAAATATCTCTCAACCCAAAAGCAGTATCGTCACCAAACTTGTGAATGATTCTGATTGAATCATCATTTTTGATTGAATCATTCTTATTTTACGTGAATCATTCTTTAATCGATTCACTTCCTCACGAATGATTCAATGAATCATTGATTTAATCATTCATACGAATAAAATATGGTGATTGAATCATTCATAGCATATTTAATCATTCTTTTTGGGGGGACAGCAGAAACTATACAAACGATAGCACAGTCAAATAATAGGGAATAAAACTGAGTGGACACATGTCAAGATAACTTTCCGCACCTTCATTTAATCTGTAAATACCCTCATGCTGAATATATTCACTGTTAATTGCACTAACGCATTGCTAATAGTTTTGATTGAATCATTCATAAATCATTCATTGAATGAATATTTCATGATTGATTCACGTAAGCCTGTGAATCACTGTGAATCATTCACCAGTGGTAATGTTGAATGATTGAATCATGATTGAATCATTCATGTTTGCCGGTAAATCATGATTGAATCATTCATTAAAATTTAAATCAATCACAAGTCTGATCGTCACCAAACTTTTACGTCTTCTTTAGATCAATTTGACACATGTTAGCTGAAGAAAAACGATAAGGTTATGATAGATCAACCAGAAATGACGTATGAGTGAAGTCATGTTCTGCGATTTTTGTTGAACAATAAGAGTTTGCGGAAAACGCTGTTAAAAACACATTTTTATATAAATTAATTTGGTATATATCAAATGAATGGTACAAGACATGGCTATCAAACTGCGATCTCGGATTTTTAAGGTTTATTTAAATTCAACATTTTGAGAAATCGAAATGCAATTTCTAACAAAACTCCCGAAACAAATCAAAATTATTAAAACATTGGAATAAATATGATTGAGACGTGTCAGGTGAATTTATTATGTACCAAGTTTTAGGATGATGTCGTAAAAAATGACTGACTTAAGACCTTTCAAAGTAAAAAATCGACCACTTATACAGCTAGACTACTCGGCCCCACACCAACACGGTATGCACCTTGAGTGACGTTTGCAAAGAGTGATCCTTCATAACACAGGACGCCTGCTCTCATATTGAGCAGCGGTTCGACTTCGTTTCGTACAATGACAGCTCAAAGGCAACAAGGCAAACTTCTGTGCAAAGCAGCCGACGCTCGACTTTTCGTAACACATCGACCCACAGACCACTATATATATATTACGACCACAATATATATAGTATATTATATATATATATATATATAGTGTCTGTGATCGACCCATATTAACGAAAGCTGACAGAAAACGCTATGGGGACAAGCAGCTCATGTTTGCTCTTCAAGGCATATGACCCCAAAGGTGAACCATGTAGTTCAGTTGCTATGAAGGTCAAAGGGGAGAACCATCAGCTAAATGAATGTCTCGTCCTTTCACCATTTCATTGTGTGAACTGCCATACGTGGGCGAGGCACCAGGAAGTAGGTCGATTCGCTGTTCTTTTCAGGATTCAGACACTGTACTGGCATTCAGTGCTAGTCAGCTTGGCGGTTAGCCCGGCTGGCTGCTGGTAGCCTAGTGACAGTACGTCTAGCTGAGAAGGTGGCACGCCATGTATCGTCCGGCACCCCGGCACCTGCTTCAGCTGGTGCTGCTTGGTCGTCCTGCCTTGACTCATCTATCAGACAGCATGTTTGCTGTACGACTCGAGAACTTCTCACACAATGATTGTCCCGTCGACGTGCCCCACACCACCGTCTCACCATTTGCCCAGCAGCCCTGTTGCAACGTTTCTCACTACTTCAGCCTTGAATCGTTCTAGCCCAACAGGTCCATCAGCGTCGCGGATTCTACGATACCGTGACCATCAAGCTCCTAGGGCGAGGCGGGGCAACACGGAATAATCTTCCATCAGATCAAGTACTTCTCAGACACGGACGACCTTGGATGGTGTGGCGCGAGAGTATTACTGGCAGCTACCAGCATGGATGTATGCCACCGGGGGGTGCACCCGCTGCATCACGTTTGAGCCAAACGAAAGTCTTGACATCGCCGGAAACCTCGTCATCCTATTTTAATAAAGACTGTACGAATCTCCCCTCTTTAAGCATCTCAATCAGCTAAGAAGAAAGGAAGCCTGCCTACCCGTGTGGCTTCGTGCACAGGTGTCGACGTGCGAGCAATTGATGGACCTGCCGGAGTGGGGACCGTTCACGGAGAGTGCGTTGCTCTTCTCCGGGCGAGCACTGTCCACTACTCCATCTCGGCACGGCGTTACAGAACGTGTCAGCGTGCGTCGGCGGCCGTGCTTCCTTCCCAAACCGGGCTACTCGGTCAGCCGAGACATTCTGAAGGGAGTGCCAGTGGCGGCGGCTAGAGGCGGCGCACCACCGGCTGCCGGACTGCCCCACATGGTCGGAGCAGGGACGTTCCTGCCCGAGATAGGAGGATTTATGGATCACCTGCCTCTATGTCCTCGAGTGCTGAACAAGAAGAAGAACGCGGCACTTGGATACCATGGCCATGGACTTCCTACAATGTGCATGAGGCCAAGCAAAGACTACAGTCTAACAAGGTTAGACCAAGACTACCTGCTCCTCGTGTCCCAAAGCACTTCCTTCAAAGGATGTTTGTCTACATTTCCACCTGGAAAGGAGAAGCTCGCAAAGGAAACTCACGCTCAGTTGACTTCAGCTCACATCACTTCACCGTCTTTGGGAAGTTCGTCACCTACGATACCAACGTCACCGCCACCACCACCAGTGTCAACGCCATCAACGCCAACGCCAGTGTCATCCACGCCGCCGCCGCCACCGCCACCGCCGCCGCCGCCGCCGCCACCGCCGCCGCCACCACCGCCACCACCGCCACTGTCACCTCAAATGTTCGGTCTGATCACTTTGCCTGCTGAGGCGTTCTCATTTCTCTCAGATAATGTCTTCGAGTTTTAACGTTACCGACTTGCCAGTGTCCAGATTGCATGCCACGAAATCATGCCTACACACTCACAGAAAAGAAGAGCATAACCTCACAGCGGATGGGATCAGTGCGCCGTCTCTCTGACGCTCACGTTCGATTTCACGGAGGAGGTGATTCAGGAGTCATTAGTCACAACGCTGAACGATTTTCTATCGAGTACTGCAGGTTTCATTGGGCTGTTCACCGGCTTTTCGCTCTTCACATTTTCCGGTTTCGTTGAGTCCGTATTACTCACCCTGCGAGACAAGATGAGAAAATGGTGCAGGGCTGGTCGAGGAAGAACTGCAGACGCTTCTGCCCCTTCGAGGGCGGTACGAATCTGTATGACTTGAACAATGTTAACACTTTCAAGAATACTGCATTCAAGCATGTAATCTGGCTTCCTATATTTGCATTGCAGAGTGAAGGGATTCACGTCTTTTGCATGGCTCGGTCTGACTTTGTCCTTTCCTGACTGCATCACTAGCTGGTGAAGTACCATCTACCGGCCATCCTTAGTTAGGCGTAAACAAACGGTACGCGTTTGATTAACTCGCCAACGCCACCACGTCTCTCCCGGTATGACAAACCTGGTATCGGCAAAGCGATGTACCAACTTCCATGTGGCAATGCACGGACCCAAATGTAGCGGCTTTAACCTCCATGTAGCGATGCACCAGCCTCCGTTAAGCGATGCACCAGATTCCGTTAAGCGATGCACCAGATTCCGTTAAGCGATGCACCAGATTCCGTTAAGCGATGCACCAGCCTCCATGTAGTGATGCACCAGCCTCCATGTAACAATGTATTGACCTCCATATAGCAATGTGTAGACCTCCACGTAGCACACTGCACCAATATTTGTGTAGTGATGTGCAGACCTCTATGAAGCGATGTGCAGACCTCCATGTAGCGATATAACGATATCCATGTAGCGATGTAGCGATATTCATGTTACGGGGCACCGCACTCCATGTAACTGAGCAATGTACTTTACATAATTGGTCACTGATCTTCATGTAATTGGACACCGCATTCTAAAGGCAACGGCAACTGGTCACAACTTCACCCAAGAATACTGGAAGAAATACAGAGAGCAGGATGCATTACGTTTTATAGAAGACAATGGCCTCTTTTGTGTGATTCATTAAAGTTTCTTTCTAGTGTGCTCATTCAGTTCGTCCCCCGTCGCCGCGACGGAGGGATTAACAATTCTATTTTTAGCGATTCATTATGACCGATCTTTATGATAATCTTTAATGATATGATATTTTCCAGGTTGCAACAAACTTATGCGCGCTTACCAAGTGGCCAGGAGCAGTGTTCACCACGGGCCGGGTATACCCATTACCCATGGGTACCCATTTAGTTCCTTCAGGGGTCGGGTATACATTTCTGTATTTCAATGGGTTTCAGGCGGGTAGGGCACTTATTTTTCACTTGTCATGTCGCTATGGAGCTTAATTTTCAACGTGATTATATAAGTGAATCATATTTTGATGAAGTGACTATTGTATTGCTCCAAGGAGATTATTATGAGGTAATATTGTGGTCCCCAGGGCTGCAGAGTCGACTTCTACTCCGAAATCAAACCTTTATTAGCTTAAGTTATTATCGACAGGTTTAGGGTCTGGTTGAATGACCTGGAACGGGATGGGGGCTGAAAATATGTCCCATGAAGGGCTCATAGGCACCATGCATGCAGCCTAGACCAAGCCAAGGCTGTGGCCACTGGCCACCAAACAGTCGCCCTAGCCTCAAAGCCTATATTGGTCAGGATCGGCAAGCGGCTTCCGTTGCCGCGCTCACACGGACAAGCCACTTTTTCGTTCGTTTGTGATTTGTTTCGCTTGCGGACATATCGTGCGTCCGTGATGGTACAAACCGTTCTCGGATTAGTATATACAGCTAGTTTCATGTTATGGTGTTCTATGGTCAATGCCTTGTGACTGTGCAATGTGCAGACCTACAGTTGTTTGCAAAGAAAGAAAACGTAACAAGTTATGAGGTCACTGCAAATGCATTTATAATAATCTTTGCCTGGTTGCATTACAAGTGCATCAGCTTACATGAACAGGATATATTCATCAATACACTGTTCGTCATGTTTGAAGCTAAAAAATGCTCTTCATTTGCAATGATCGAGATCCGCAAGCCTATTGATAGAAATATCCATCGAACAGGTAGCCTTAATAATCGCTTAAAAATTACACTCTTACGGTGTTCCGTACGTACCATAAAACATGAACAACGTCCAATTAAATCCCAATCACATAAAATTATAGGTAACGATGATGAGAATTTTCCCCTCATTAGTGAATACATTTTAAATATGTGAATATCTACATTGGGAACTGATATTATTGTTTCAGCTTAGATAAAGACACGAAATGAAGTATGACATACTTGAAGGACAGATCATAATCTTTGAGTTATTATTTTTTTTTAAAAAAGTTGAACACTGCGAAAGCTTGTCATTGTCAATTTAATATTTTCTATGTGCCAGGATAAACACTAAAACGGAAAATGTACCCATATACGTTTTTGATCAGCAGGTGCAATAATATTTCTCACCAGAGCCAACTGTAACGGGAGGTACTGTAACAGCAAACGTGACGCTGACATAACAGCATATAATGGGAGTGCGTACGTGCGTGACTGCGTGCGTGAGTTCGCATGCGCGCGTGAGCGAGTGTGTGTAAGCACAGAATGATCTCTGATTACAATTTGAATGGTTTGTGCTTGATTTCCAGTCTAATCATGCCCAAAAGCCATAAAAACAGCAAACAACCTGCTAAAACTCAAGTAAAAAAATCAACAAAATCACGGAATTTTAGTTTATTAACTGGAAGTTTTTTTTCTTTCATAAATCTGTAAACTTTCCACCGGTGGCGGTGGTTCACAGCAATGCACCTGGAAAAATGTAATGCCCATGCGCTACACGTCAAGATGCACACACAGGAGTTTGGCAGTCGGCAAAGTTGCGTTCCAGACCCTACCGATCCGACCGAAATCACCGACTCCGACCCAGGGCGCACTTTAACATAGTAACAGGGACGGAAATTGCCACCCCAGTCATGAAGAATGCCACCCCAGTGACGGCACTTTGCCAACTCAGTTAAAAGATGCTGACCCCCTCTCGGAGATGACGTAGCTTCCGGCAGATGAGGCCGCCCTATTAGCTTCCGGCAGATGAGGACGCCCCATTTGCATAAAAAACGCCAATCCAAATTAAAATACCGTCCATTTTTCAGTCAAATAGCGCACGCCTCCATTAGATGAGAGCACCCCAGAAGCGCCTCCGGAACAATGAACATGTCGAACCGCCCCTGTCTATAGTGCAGTGCGCCCATACATGAAGTTATGCCGTCCCCGCAATGACAAAGCGCAACTGGAGAATAAATGACGCCCCTTTCGGGTATATGAAACTCTCCGTGGCCGCCCAATGACAGCGTATAGTGCACAGGGTAACATTAAAAGCCGCTCTCGTCATGTGCAGTGCGCCTCTGCATAAGATGATGCCGCCCCCCGCACCGAAGAGCGCCCCAATAAATTACAATTCGACCCCTTTCGGGCACACTGCGCCCCTACGAGAGCGCCCATGGCATTTAAAGCGCCCCTTGAGCATAAAAAGCCGCCATTGTCAGGTAAACTGGGCCACTTCATAATTTGATGCCGCCCCCGGCACCAAAGAGTGGTCTTAGAGAATAAAAGCCGCCCCTTTCGGGCACATACCTATGCTTTATCATGAGTTACTGCGCTTATTTTTTTCAAAATCCCCGTGAAAATGCAAATCCCCTGAAATTTAAATTAACTGCCGCCCAAGTTGTATCATTACCGCCCCTGAGTACCGAGTTGCAACTCGAATCAAAATCACTTAAAATACGCTGAGTCCGACAAGTTCCGACTCCAGCTCCAACTCCAACTCCGCAGCCCTGATAGAAGCTTATCTTTTAGCCTTTGCCCCATATTAATTAACGGGCGGGCGCCCGGCCTGTCATTGGGACTAGCCAACGGGTGCGGGCGGGCATGGACAACCGGTCAGTGGGACCGGGTGGAGTCGGGTTGAGCATGAAAGGCCCGTGGCAAACATTGGCCAACATTTTGTAATGTGCCACTTGGCAGCTCACAAAGGCGACTAAACAGACCTCTGCACATAGCAACGACGCTCTATTTTCCCAAACACATCGACCACACGGACACAAGTCAAAAAGTATATTATGGAAACGAGCAGCATGAGTTTACCTTACAACGCATATGACCTACCTCGCAGGCCCGTGCTGCCCAGTGCCCACCTGATATCAGCTAAGCGAATGACTCGTCCTTTCACCATTTTCCCGGTTGGTAGGCTGTCAGTCGTAGGCGTGACATCAAAGATCCCCATCAAAGATCAGCAAATATCAATTTCCAAATAGCGTTGTATTAATCTCCAAATAGCGATGTATAGATCTCCGAATAGCGATGTATCTATCTCCAAATAGAGATGTATAGATCTCCGAATAGAGATGTATAGATCTCCGAATAGCGATCTCCAAATAGCGATGTATATCTACCTCCGAATAGCGATGTATCGATCCCCAAATAGCGCGATGCAGCGACCTCCATGTAGAGAGGTACTGACCCCATGTATGTACAGTCTGTCTATTATTTATGTTCCCTTTTTTAGATTCCAAAACTCATCTTATTTCACTTCTGTGAACTTGAGGGACTGATTTAAGAGAACATGTGGTACCTACCTAGGTAGGTACCACATGGTCCCTTAAAGCAGTCCTTCATGTACACAAAAGTGAAATCAGATGAGTTTTAGAAAAAAAGGTGACATACCCAGGGACGTAGGAACGTTACGAAAAGTGAGGGGGAGCGAAATTTTGATCCCATTTTGAGATAAACCTTACCCACCCATGGCAGATTTATTTGTATATTTTGGCTCTCATCGTCTTGACAAACCATAAACAATGAAAAAGTTTGTCACCGAGCAAAATAAAATACTTTAGCAACAAAAATTGATAAAAAGTGGGGGCCATGCCCCTCCCCCCGTCCACCTGTTCCTACACCTATAGGGGTAGCAAGCCATCAGCCGCGACCAGTTATTGAAAAAGTTTATCACCGAGCAAAATAAATACTTATAGCAAAAAAATTGATAAAAAGTGGGGGCATGCCCCTCCCCGCCGGTCCACTCGTTTTCCTACACCTATAGGCTCCGGTAGGTAAGCAAGCATCAGCCGGCGACCAGTTATTGAATTCGGTGCATGGGGCTAGGAGAGCGTCGTGAACCGTCCGAAGCTCTTCCGACCGCCTTGGCTGGGCTCCAGGCGCGTCAAACTGTCAGATAGCTGCTGCATGCTCGCAGTTTCTCAAATATGTACGCCTTTGTGTCGTGCAATAATATGATCAGTTAATTGCTTGTCTGAACACGATCTACTGACATTTGTTTCTCCCAAAAAGAGCTCACATTTCATTTAACAAATATGGTTTAGATATTTAGGGTGATGACGTCATTAATGACAAGGAAATTTGGGGATATAGAGGAAAACCCTCACGCTTGCATCATGAGACTAGTGTATGCGGATAATGTTAATGCACCACTAATGTAAAAACAAGTGACCTTATCATAGAACAATTATAATCAGAGTGACGACGTCATCGGCCTCAGGGTCCACGTCTCAAATTATCATGGGGACTTGGGATGTGTTACAGATGTTCAACAATCCAACACTTCAAATTTCTTTTATGATTCGATCTCCGGTGGTTGATTTATCTCTTATGTTCACTTTTTAAAAAAACTACTAACCATAGTTTGCTCAATGTGCCTAGCACTGGAAATGGCTATCTCACAACTAAATATCATGTCAATGTGGCAGTGTCCCTTGAACGCGCAATGGTGCTGATAGTACGAGGAGGCCAGGAAGCGCTTGGTTATCTGGTCCTCCAAGGTTAAACAGGGTGTCGTTGCGGGGACGCGAGCACCCCAGGCAGGACAGTCGTGTGGCTTCACGGTGCCTCGATCCAAGGGACAGAGGCCGGAAGAGACGGTTTTTTCAAGTCTGTGGTCCCAGCTTATACATAGTTTATTACCGGCTGTGAACTAGCGGAGCTTTGGGCACGCGGAGCTTTCCTGGCCGAGGCCACTTAAAACGGAACTTTTTAGCGCCGCTTGCGGCTGGGAGGCGACTGCCGGTGTGACTGCTCTGGGCATGCCAAGGCATGCGAATGTATGGTTGTTGTGTCATATGATGTGTTTCATAGCGATTGTGAGTGTCAGTATTCCCCTCCCCTTGTGTTTCCCATTTTGACTCGGGGCTTAATAGCCACTACTATTAGTGGACAACCCCACGACCGTGAATATACGAATATACGTTTTTGGGGGGAGGGGGGGTTGAAATTATGGTATCAGGATCTTTTTGGGTAGGGCTATGTCCATAATTGCCCCCTGGGTCAGCCAGTGGGTGTGATGGTTGATGTTGGAGGAAAACTCGAACAGTTTCATGGCTAGGTCACTGACGTGCATCGAATGACCTCTATTCAGGCCGTCTCGAGTGCAGCGCGGAAATTATGTCAGTGAGTAGGCGTCGGCTTAGATCTGCGTTTGCGGTGGAGAAATTACTGGAGCTTGTCATGTGAATAACGGAGGAGAACTGTGTTATTATCGCGACCTCTAGCATTTCAGTTTCATTCAACAGTATACGTAGGCTGTTAAGCATTATAAAGGGTGTAATTTATATCATTTTTTAATAACACATTTCCGTCATAATCCAAAACAAACCATCTTAATCCATTGCAGTCAATCACATTCCACCGCAATGCGTCACAATCCAGCAAAATCTATCAAAATCATAAAAAATATCAAAAAATCCTTCCCAATCCTTCCCAATTATTCCCAAATCCTTCCCAATCCTCAATCCTTCCCAATCCTTCCCAATCCTCTTCCCAATACTCTTCACAATCCTTCCACAATCCTTCACAATCCTTCACAATCCTTCCCAATCCTTCACAATCTTCCCAATCCTTCCCAATCCTTCCCAATCCTTCCCAATCCTTCCCAATCACTCTCTAATTCCTTCCCGAATCCTCTTTTCCCAATCCTTCTTCACAAATCCTTGCACATCTCCTTCACAATTCCTTTTCACAATCCTTACACTATTCCTTAAATGACTCTCTTCACCCAATTCCTCCCAACTTCCTTCGCCAAATCCTTTTTCCACATTCCCATTTGCAGCCCAATACTTCACATCTCACAATCTTATTAATGGATCTCTCACAATCCTTCACAATGGCCGTCCACAATACTTCAAATGCGTAACTAATACTTCTCACAATTGAGCGTCACCAATTGGCTGTTCAGCAATGCGGTCACGATCCCATCAACATTTCTGAAGTCGACCCTCCACATTTCATTTCTATCAGTAGTCCGGTTACAATCCATTACCTAATCCATCCTAATCTCTCCGTCACACCATCTCTCCGCAGGTCCCTCCGCCTCAGTCGTCTACGAGTTGAGTGCGGCATTCTTTAACGGTCGCCTCGGCTTCGCGCATTTAAACGGGTCGCTGGCTTCAAGCAGTCAGCAGTCAGCAATGATAGTTTGCCTGTTACTGGGGCCGCGTAGACTCTTAGGCCCACGAAGAAGTAGTAGGGGTTTGAGAGGAGCATTGTGCAATCGAGAGGACCGGAGAGAGGAGAGGAGAGGGAGAGGAGAGGGAGGTGTAGTGGTACACATATTGAGAGATCCGAGCGAAGTGAGGACTTTGATGAGAAAGAGCTGATGGAGGGAGGAGAGAGGAGATCGCGAGAGAGAAGGAGACTGACGAGGAGATTGAATCGAGGATCGAGGAGAGGAGAAGAAGGAGAGGAGAGGAGAAGGAGAGGAGAGGAGAGGAGAGGCAGAGGAGAGGAAAGAGATATTGAGTGAGATGGGAGAGGAGGAGCGATGCCGTAGGAAGAGGGGGAGAAGGAGGAGTAGAGGGACGCAGGAGAGGAGAGAGAGGATCTGAGGAGGAGGAGAGGAGAGGAGGAGGAGAGGAGAGGAGAGGAGAGGAGGCTGCAAGGAGGAGGGACGAGGGGGAGAGAGAGAGAGGAGAGGAGGAGGAGGGCCGGATGGAGACGGCGAGAGAGGCAGGCATTGGAGCTGCTCGTGCGACCTGACGTCTGCAGTGCGTAACGGACGGGAGAGCGGATGAGCGAAGGAGTCAAATGCCGCTCTTGTCATGTCGTGAGCCGTGTACCACTGATAAGCAGCCGACAGAGGTCAAAGACGCCATCACGCCGCGAGTGACGTCACAAAGGTGCGAAAGACATGAGAAGCGTGACGTCTTGGCACCTGTGCCTTACGTTATGACGCACGACATGACACAATGTACTTTGCGGTGCATCATGTTTTTGACGCGCCTCGCCCCGTGCACTGTTGTCTCATCCATGACCTGACCTCCCCTCACTGTTGGCCAGACCTCCTCTCGTCTTACCCGCCCGCGGAGGGAATGCACTGTTGGCCAGACCTCCTCTCGTCTTACCCGCCCGCGGAGGGAATGCACTGTTGGCCAGACCTCCTCTCGACGTACCTGCGGACGGAAGCGTGTTCTGAGTAGTGAGTCGGATGTTGACCGCTATCGTTTCGGGTCAACGCCGCCGCCGCCGCCGCCGCCGCCGCCGCCGCCGCCGCCGCCGCCGCCGCCGCCGCTGCTGCGTGCGTTCGCATCTCAAACTGCATTCGGTTGCGACAGTGGGTTCGATGATGATGTTGATGATGTGTATTTCGGTGCCCCCACAGGTGGATTTTAAAGCAACCACGTCAGATACAGTACACAAGACGGCGATAAAAAACCAGTACAGGCATGCAGAAGGATCCCAACATGCTTACACCTAATTACAGCATGGACATACGAGACAGCAATAATTCAGCAGCATAAACACGCCAGATTACAGTACACCAGGCTTCAGGGCATGCTCTCATCCTATGGTTTCTGACTAAGATGGTCAGCTTGGGCATCTATGCCAGTACTGACAGCCCGATAGAGAAAACCTTCGCGGGCCAAATTCCTTTTGACACGGGAGGTGCAGTGACCGCCCATTCAGTTGCTCTGGTACGACGCTGACGGGCAGAACGAGTCCCACAAAGCTGTCACGCAGAATTTCAAGACGAGTTAGACGCAGTCATGAGATGGCGCATGACTGAACATTCATTTTCATGAGTCGATCGTCAAACTCTCCCCCACCCCAGCTCTCGCAGCACTGGCGTGACATGCTCCCGCGTTCCCAGACCCGTTCACAATCCTAGCAACCAAAAGTTAATCACCTTTTGAACTCGGTTCTTCTGTGCGGCGGTGCAGCTACCCCAGACACTAATGCAGTAGCTCGAATGCAAATGAGTAGCCTCGTCAGAAGCCAGATGACAAAGAGGCTACAAACAAAGGAAATAATGATACGCAGATATGTTGGTATGGTTTCAGACGTAACGTATTCAAATGCCATCTGAAGCATATTAAGTTGTGTGTATAGTCGCATGTGCGATCAGCGAGGATATAGAGATGTAACGAAGATCAGATACAGATGGGAATACCCAATGCAACAAGCAACAGCCACAGGGCTGCAGCTGGCGCATTTTAAATAAGACATGCTTTTATCTCTAACATATTCAAATATTGTCAGCCCTTTACTTGTATATGGTTTGGTGTTTGGTGTTAGGGAGAGACCGCTTCAGTCCATTATAACTATTGCGCAGCCATGGGATAAAGGAGAAGGGGTAAAATGGGTCAAAATGAGCCGCTGACCGGGCAGCCGCCCCATGAACAGCCCTTCCCCGCAGGACGTAAGCTGCGAGGAGGGCCCACGCCATGAACGACGGCCACCACTCCCGGGGGACGGCTCGAGGGCCGTGACTTGCCCGGCATATGTCCTGAGGCTGTCATTTGTATCGTTCTTAACAAGTTATGTTTTGAGGTTTCAAATCCAATTTGTCGATATTTACTTCACTTTAGCGCTGAAATCCAGAAGGCTGAATAATTAGAGAATCTGTGTTAGGCTGTTAGCACTGCAGTGTCAAGCACCATCTGTAAGAACATTCCATTTTACTAGTTGTGCGCAGTGAGCACCTTAGCTTGTTTTGTTTACCAGTGCAATCGTCGATATGATAACTCAATTGTAAGACTGTTTCATCATCTCTGACTAAAGCAAGATGAACACATACTTAGAAGCAATTGCGAACAGGAAACTCGCCATCAGCAAGCTCTTAACAGTGGCGTGCCTTATAAATTAACCGTGAACTAGCTCATGCATGCTGGTTTATGACTTCCCTCATTCTAATGAACTGCAAAACGGTCTTCGGGCAGATATACAGCCCTACCCACGTGTCCGGTTAATAGTGGGGTACCCGGTTCACGATAGTTTACTGCCCAGTCTACCTCCTGACCCGACCCGGCGGTAAAAGTGACCATCCGTTCCGTTTCAGCGGTCTCGACCGTGAGCTCGGCATCCTGCCCGAAATGGACGAGCTTAGAAACCTGCCGAAAGATGGCAGTGTACTCCACTCCAACTCAGAGGTAGGTGGCGCGACGGTAGGACTAGACGTCGAGTCGCTGGAGCTTGTACTCGAGTGCAAGCGTGTGTGCTTGAGTGCAAGGGTGTGTGTGTGCGCGCGTGCGTGTATGCGCGAATGGTCGCGTGCGTGCATGTGCCTCTGTGTAGTTATGCAATGATTGCTCGCATTTACGATTGGTCAAAATGCAAAACTCAGTAATTTTGACAAACCAAAATCACTGAATTTTAGGAGAATTTACGCACTGGCGAATCTAGAACGACATTTTGTGGCGGTCTGGGGGCGGGCAATGGGCATCACCCAAAACAGTTTCACAACATTTAAAAAATCGTCTGATTTCGCTCCCTTATCATTGTTAGACGTTTTAAAACCAACATGCTTTAGCAAAAGCTGCGTAGATGTCCTTCTATGTTCTACATCATGAATTGTGTTAACTTGGGCCGATTATTCAGGTGGTTCTGGAAGGGCATTTGCACCTGATCCTCCCCCTGGATCCGCCAGTGAATTTACGACACTTTTCCAAATGTTATGGAGAGGCAGCTAAGCAAATAGATAATAGCCAACATTGCTACCGGGGGTCCAAAGTTATATGGTAGCATGGGAGTGACTTCTCCTACTTGCCCGTAGGGTTACATGTTAAAATGCCACTTTTCAAGACAAGTTTTCGAGACTTTCCTCACAGAAATATTTCAAAGTTTTATTATAGAAATAAAGGTTGAGGGTATTTCTTTCGATTTTTGGGATCAAAACGTCAAGCCCAACCAACGGTTCTCGTGTTATTAGCCAAAGTATGCAATCGCGCCGCCCGCCGACTACTTTTGTGAGTACCAAGATGGCCGCCGTCATAAGACAACTCGGGTAATGGGGGTCGCAGGGACAATGCCCACCATTACGCTTATATATGATGTTGTTGATCGAAACAAAAGCGCCATACACGCCGCTAGTAGGATGCAGCCATATCCTGGTATGTTATTCCTGATCTGGTTGTGGCCTTCACTTTTTGGTATGGTTTTTAGTCTTTATAGTATATTTCTAGTGTATACCAAAAAAAATCGAGTACCCAGTGTATAGTACCCTGATTGCTACTTCTATAATCGCTTTGCTCCCAAGGGTTTCGCAACGAATTGTATCCATTTGTTTCACTATCTCTCATGTTTTCGAAGGTGGACTTCTTTACAGCCAGCATACTTAATGCTTACAAGCTCACTAGTTTGTGTGCGATCAAGCAGAAAGAGACAGTTCCGGATCATAAACGAAAGTGAAGGCAGGTGCCATAGCTCTGTTATCTGGAGTATACGGTCCAGTGGGCTGCCAGCTGGGACCAGACTTGGTATATACTTGATTCCGCTTCAGCAGAGTCAATTTCGATTCCATGCCAAGCCAGCTGGGTCTGATTCCGATTCCTATTCATTAGACAATTTACTGGAGGAATATATTCCGAATCCGATTTCATGGCACCTAAAAATCTGGATTTCTAATCCAATTCCATTTATTCACATTTTGTTACGTTATACATTACATGAACATTGTATCGTTCTTACATTTTGTACAAAGGACACAAATCACAAGAATATTGATATTTGGATGACACTTTGTTGAAAAACTGTCATGTGCAGAAAAATCATTACAGTTCAGAAGTGTTAAAATCTACCGAAGGTTGAACACGATATCAATACATTTATTTTGCCATGATGCAAAGACATATTTCATGCTGCTTCTTGGAATAGGATGCACAGGGAAATCAATGGACTGAAAAATATTAGAAGTCACGGTAGGTATACAATAGTCAATACATATAGCATTGTCATAAGTGAAGATCATTGCATGTCTGCACTTAAATAAGCAGAATTACTAAACATGTTTATTGACCCTCAATCGGTAACAAACCATCGGCTTGCTTTGCTTTTGAGCTATTCATGCTCAAATATCTCCCATCAGGAAAGCTTTATTCATGGTCAGAGTATTTTTTAAGAAAATAAAACGGAATATCTTGAAATAGCCATTTATTAGTTTTGCGATTATTGTAGGCGAGCTATGGCATATTTGAGCATGATTAAGAAGAGTATGTGGAAAAATAACCTTCTGCTCATGTTATATGTTAATTAAACGTAAAATCAGTTTACAAAATTACATTGACATATTTCGACTTGCGCCGTTTTCAAAAACGGCACAAGTCGAAATATATCAATGTAATGTTTGATACTGATTTTAAATTTAATTAACATATAACATGAGCAGAAGGTTATTCTTTCACATACTCATATTCCAATTCCACCATATTCCTAAAATGATTGATTCCACCTGATTCCGAATCCACCCAGGTCCAAGATGCCAACGGAATCGAATCCTATTTCGATTCCAGTACAAACGGAATCGATTCCGGTACCGGATTCGATTCCACTGGAATCAAGCACAAGTCTGGCTTGGACATAAATGGCGGCGCAGTGGGAAACTTGCCTTCTGTGTCGGGGACCGGGAATCATATCCCTCGGCGGACCTCTGGAAAAGTCCGACCGGCTTCCCATATCCCTCGGAATAGGGTGAGCGTCCCAGTTTAGCGCTTTGCTCCCAAAAGGATACAGTGCTGAGTCCACAAACCAAACATATCCAGAAGGGGTGGTTGGGGCCTGGGGGAGAATCTCAAAGTCGCACACAATTCTGAAAACTCATCGGAATCTGCTTGCCTATACATTGAAAGCTGAAAAAAATGTTTAGATTTTATTATATTTAAGTGAATACGATAATTAAGCGCTGACTTCAGTCAGTTTGAGGGTCATGACCCTCTCTCCTGGATCCGCCTATGCTGCTATCTGGAGGAAACGGTGTAGCAGGCTACCAGCTGGGGCATAGATGGCGCTGGTAGTTGGTACCCAGAATGAACGATGCAGCGGAATGTCAGCTGGACATAGATGGCGCTGCTATCTGGAGGTCATGGTATAGCAAGGTGCCAGTTGGGAGGCCAGAGCAGATGGCGCTGAAGTCGATCCTCTTTGACTGGTCGGGCGAGGGCCTGATAGACCATCGCTGCAGCCGCCTTTGGCACGCCATTGCCAACTGNTTACCCCACATCTGCCCACACTCCTACTTCACCAGTTCTACACCAGTATTACCCACATATCGGCCCACCACTTCCTACTTCACCAGTACTACACCAGTATTACCCACATCGCCCACACTCCTACTTACCAGTACTACACCAGTATTACCCACATCGGCCGCACACTCCTACTTACCAGTTGCTACAGCCCAGTATTACCCACATCGGCCCCACACTTCCTACTTCACCACAGTATTACCCACATCGGCCCACACTCCTACCTTCACCAGTTCTACACCAGTATTACCCACATCGCCCACACTCCTACTTCACCAGTATTACCCACAATCGGCCCACAACTCCTACTCACCAGTACTACACCAGTATTACCCACTTCGGCCCACAGCGTCCTACTCACCAGTTCTACACCAGTATTACCACATCGGCCCCACACTCCTACTCACAGTTATTACCCACATGCGCCCACACTCCTACTTCACCAGTTCTACACCAGTATTACCCACATCGGCCCACACTCCTACTTCACCAGTATTACCCACATCGGCCCACATTCCTACTTCACCAGTACTACACCAGTGGACAAGTGTGAACGTGTCGACCTGGTCATTAGCTCAATATCTATCCATAGATCGTTTCCATATAGGTAGGCACTAATAAGCCAAGCATGTGAACTAACCTGACAACTTCGCCTGTCAGCAGCCTCATCATCAGTGACTTGACCTCACTGCCCCCAGCACTGGTTCCAGCCGCTGTGCGCTGGCTCTTAAAGTCCACCAGTGGCACTATTCACACTGACACTCATCACAATGGGAGGATATTGACCTCAGGAACGGCTGGTATTATAGGTAGTGCAGACATTATTTCTGGAGTCACGCTCCCTGTGAATCACCCTCGGGCCACGACTGCGTGACCTCAGTCTGACCTTAACGAGTGCGTTGATCCACGTGCACCTCAGTCTGACCTTGAACCCGAGTCCGATTTGATTCACGTGCATCAGTCTGACCTTGAACCGAGTACGTTTGATCACGTGACCTCAGTCTGACCTCGAACCGAGTACGATTGATCATGTGACCTCAGATTGGCCGTGCGCACTGTCTAGTAGGTGTGCATCATTTCGCACTGTCCAGTAAGACGCTTTAAACGGTGAAGGACGAGCGAGCCCCAATAAACCCGTGTCAATTTCGTATCCGCCCTTCACTGGTTGGTTTTGTGCAAAGCATAACTTTCAATTGCTTTCGCTATGTTTTGTTTTGCCGTCACAAATGGATCCGAACTAAATCGATACTTTGAACTAAATAGGTTGTGTAGTGTTCTTTTAAACTTGAAATTAACAGCTTTATGCTTATAAGCAAAAATACACTTTGGGTGGGTATTAATTGGATTTGGTTGTGCTTTACAGCTGCAACATTTGTATCGTTAACACAGTTTGGTTTTGTCGTTACGGCGGTGCAATGAAGGAAATACTATAAATTGGCAATATATATACTACAGGCGGCTTTAACAGCGAAATATTGCATTTCAACATAAGTTGCATTGCATTTTAGAGTCGGTACATTATGCCATTGCATGGGGCTATCACATGGCGAAGACCGCTTTTCAATCAGATGCGGGATTCAAAAGATATAAGCTTCTGACAAGCGGTATAGTCTGGCCGGGCCGGACCGGGCTGGCCGTTGATAAGTGAATACAAACATGTGGTATTCAGTGAGGACTCGCTCGCGCTTCGCGCAAGCTCGTAATAAGCAGATACGCAGAGTTGGTGTGAGGTATGCCCAAGTTTGTCCTAACTTATCCTGCTCGCCCGCTAACTGGGAGGAAATGACAAACACACAGAATCGGATCCTTGCCTCCTGAGTAGACCAATTACAGCGGACCCTAAGCAGTATACTGATAACTACGCTCGTAAGGAGTTGGCCTTATCCCGACGTATATCAAAGATCATCAGAGTAAGGGGGAATGAGTTGGCCTTATCCCGACGTATATCAAAGATCATCAGAGTAAGGGGAATGAGTTCGCCTTATCCCGACGTATATCAAAGATCCTCAGCGCCTGCAGAAAAATATAATTTGTACGGGGGGATGGCACAACGAGACCACCGTCTGCTTATGTTCTCTGTGTTGGGAAACGCACGATAAGATCACTATAAGGTTGCTGGCTTTATAAGTTAAATTATTGCATTCATTCGGCAGTGAATCAAAATGACTTTGAACAATGCTAGACATATGGGCACCATATAGTATCCATAAGTCCGTACCATAGAGAAGCAAAGGAAAATAGCACAGAAGACTGCACATTCCTTTGAGAAGGTAGATTCCTGA